>CATLJQ010000034.1:0-40256 GCA_949987655.1 Polymixis flavicincta | reverse complement strand
CGCGCCCTAACTAACGACGGTGAAATGGACGATAGGTCCGGTACAAAATTTTGAATTTAAGGTAAAAAAACGTGATTTTGTACTAGGAAAATACGAAAATCGATTATTTTGGCCCTCCAACGGCAGATCTGAACGCGCTACACGGTCAGCCCCGAGGTATGGCAGGTAAGTAATTTATAGCGAAAACAGAAACTAATTATATACAAGGAATTTTAGAAAAACGAGATTATTGTATTAATTAAAACTGAAAATTACGAAAATTGCATTTTAGCACTTTTATGAAGACAGATGGATTGTGATCGATAAAAGGTAGGACAGAGCCTAATTAAAGTTGATAGCGTCGAAAACCGCGTCGAAATCCGAGATCAAAAATTTCAATTTCTAATTACTTGTGTGTTTTCATGCATCGGGTATGAAGATTTCGTGGTAGGTATAATAGTAAAAGTTTCACTTTTTTGCAGCTAGACACGCGTGTGAGGTGTCAAAACACGCGTCCGCGCGCGGCCTAACTAACGACGGTGAAATGGACGATAGGTCCGGTACAAAATTTTGAATTTAAGGTAAAAAAACGTGATTTTGTACTAGGAAAATACGAAAATCGATTATTTTGGCCCCTCCAACCCGGCAGATCTGAACGCGCTACACGGTCCAGCCCCGAGGTATGGCAGGTAAGTAATTTATAGCGAAAACAGAAACTAATTATATACAAGGAATTTTAGAAAAACGAGATTATTGTATTAATTAAAACTGAAAATTACGAAAATTGCATTTTAGCACTTTTTATGAAGACAGATGGATTGTGATCGATAAAAAGGTAGGACAGAGCCTAATTAAAGTTGATAGCGTCGAAAACCGCGTCGAAATCCGAGATCAAAATTTCAATTTCTAATTACTTGTGTGTTTTCATGCATCGGGTATGAAGATTTCGTGGTAGGTATAATAGTAAAAGTTTCACTTTTTTGCAGCTAGACACGCGTGTGAGGTGTCAAAACACGCGTCCGCGCGCGGCCTAACTAACGACGGTGAAATGGACGATAGGTCCGGTACAAAATTTTGAATTTAAGGTAAAAAAACGTGATTTTGTACTAGGAAAATACGAAAATCGATTATTTTGGCCCTCCAACCGGCAGATCTGAACGCGCTACACGGTCCAGCCCCGAGGTATGGCAGGTAAGTAATTTATAGCGAAAACAGAAACTAATTATATACAAGGAATTTTAGAAAAACGAGATTATTGTATTAATTAAAACTGAAAATTACGAAAATTGCATTTTAGCACTTTTTATGAAGACAGATGGATTGTGATCGATAAAAAGGTAGGACAGAGCCTAATTAAAGTTGATAGCGTCGAAAACCGCGTCGAAATCCGAGATCAAAATTTCAATTTCTAATTACTTGTGTGTTTTCATGCATCGGGTATGAAGATTTCGTGGTAGGTATAATAGTAAAAGTTTCACTTTTTTGCAGCTAGACACGCGTGTGAGGTGTCAAAACACGCGTCCGCGCGCGGCCTAACTAACGACGGTGAAATGGACGATAGGTCCGGTACAAAATTTTGAATTTAAGGTAAAAAAACGTGATTTTGTACTAGGAAAATACGAAAATCGATTATTTTGGCCCTCCAACCGGCAGATCTGAACGCGCTACACGGTCCAGCCCCGAGGTATGGCAGGTAAGTAATTTATAGCGAAAACAGAAACTAATTATATACAAGGAATTTAGAAAAACGAGATTATTGTATTAATTAAAACTGAAAATTACGAAAATTGCATTTTAGCACTTTTTATGAAGACAGATGGATTGTGATCGATAAAAAGGTAGGACAGAGCCTAATTAAAGTTGATAGCGTCGAAAACCGCGTCGAAATCCGAGATCAAAATTTCAATTTCTAATTACTTGTGTGTTTTCATGCATCGGGTATGAAGATTTCGTGGTAGGTATAATAGTAAAAGTTTCACTTTTTTGCAGCTAGACACGCGTGTGAGGTGTCAAAACACGCGTCCGCGCGCGGCCTAACTAACGACGGTGAAATGGACGATAGGTCCGGTACAAAATTTTGAATTTAAGGTAAAAAAACGTGATTTTGTACTAGGAAAATACGAAAATCGATTATTTTGGCCCTCCAACCGGCAGATCTGAACGCGCTACACGGTCCAGCCCCGAGGTATGGCAGGTAAGTAATTTATAGCGAAACAGAAACTAATTATATACAAGGAATTTTAGAAAAACGAGATTATTGTATTAATTAAAACTGAAAATTACGAAAATTGCATTTTAGCACTTTTTATGAAGACAGATGGATTGTGATCGATAAAAAGGTAGGACAGAGCCTAATTAAAGTTGATAGCGTCGAAAACCGCGTCGAAATCCGAGATCAAAATTTCAATTTCTAATTACTTGTGTGTTTTCATGCATCGGGTATGAAGATTTCGTGGTAGGTATAATAGTAAAAGTTTCACTTTTTTGCAGCTAGACACGCGTGTGAGGTGTCAAAACACGCGTCCGCGCGCGGCCTAACTAACGACGGTGAAATGGACGATAGGTCCGGTACAAAATTTTGAATTTAAGGTAAAAAAACGTGATTTTGTACTAGGAAAATACGAAAATCGATTATTTTGGCCCTCCAACCGGCAGATCTGAACGCGCTACACGGTCCAGCCCCGAGGTATGGCAGGTAAGTAATTTATAGCGAAAACAGAAACTAATTATATACAAGGAATTTTAGAAAAACGAGATTATTGTATTAATTAAAACTGAAAATTACGAAAATTGCATTTTAGCACTTTTTATGAAGACAGATGGATTGTGATCGATAAAAAGGTAGGACAGAGCCTAATTAAAGTTGATAGCGTCGAAAACCGCGTCGAAATCCGAGATCAAAATTTCAATTTCTAATTACTTGTGTGTTTTCATGCATCGGGTATGAAGATTTCGTGGTAGGTATAATAGTAAAAGTTTCACTTTTTTGCAGCTAGACACGCGTGTGAGGTGTCAAAACACGCGTCCGCGCGCGGCCTAACTAACGAACGGTGAAATGGACGATAGGTCCGGTACAAAATTTTGAATTTAAGGTAAAAAAACGTGATTTTGTACTAGGAAAATACGAAAATCGATTATTTTGGCCCTCCAACCGGCAGATCTGAACGCGCTACACGGTCCAGCCCCGAGGTATGGCAGGTAAGTAATTTATAGCGAAAACAGAAACTAATTATATACAAGGAATTTTAGAAAAACGAGATTATTGTATTAATTAAAACTGAAAATTACGAAAATTGCATTTTAGCACTTTTTATGAAGACAGATGGATTGTGATCGATAAAAAGGTAGGACAGAGCCTAATTAAAGTTGATAGCGTCGAAAACCGCGTCGAAATCCGAGATCAAAATTTCAATTTCTAATTACTTGTGTGTTTTCATGCATCGGGTATGAAGATTTCGTGGTAGGTATAATAGTAAAAGTTTCACTTTTTTGCAGCTAGACACGCGTGTGAGGTGTCAAAACACGCGTCCGCGCGCGGCCTAACTAACGACGGTGAAATGGACGATAGGTCCGGTACAAAATTTTGAATTTAAGGTAAAAAACGTGATTTTGTACTAGGAAAATACGAAATCGATTATTTTGGCCCTCCAACCGGCAGATCTGAACGCGCTACACGGTCCAGCCCCGAGGTATGGCAGGTAAGTAATTTATAGCGAAAACAGAAACTAATTATATACAAGGAATTTTAGAAAAACGAGATTATTGTATTAATTAAAACTGAAAATTACGAAAATTGCATTTTAGCACTTTTTATGAAGACAGATGGATTGTGATCGATAAAAAGGTAGGACAGAGCCTAATTAAAGTTGATAGCGTCGAAAACCGCGTCGAAATCCGAGATCAAAATTTCAATTTCTAATTACTTGTGTGTTTTCATGCATCGGGTATGAAGATTTCGTGGTAGGTATAATAGTAAAAGTTTCACTTTTTTGCAGCTAGACACGCGTGTGAGGTGTCAAAACACGCGTCCGCGCGCGGCCTAACTAACGACGGTGAAATGGACGATAGGTCCGGTACAAAATTTTGAATTTAAGGTAAAAAAACGTGATTTTGTACTAGGAAAATACGAAAATCGATTATTTTGGCCCTCCAACCGGCAGATCTGAACGCGCTACACGGTCCAGCCCCGAGGTATGGCAGGTAAGTAATTTATAGCGAAAACAGAAACTAATTATATACAAGGAATTTTAGAAAAACGAGATTATTGTATTAATTAAAACTGAAAATTAC
The DNA here is from genome assembly GCA_949987655.1 of Polymixis flavicincta. NCBI lineage: Eukaryota > Metazoa > Arthropoda > Insecta > Lepidoptera > Noctuidae > Polymixis > Polymixis flavicincta. The sequence goes on along the minus strand of CATLJQ010000034.1, from coordinate 35,987 downwards.
GAAAATTGCATTTTAGCACTTTTTATGAAGACAGATGGATTGTGATCGATAAAAAGGTAGGACAGAGCCTAATTAAAGTTGATAGCGTCGAAAACCGCGTCGAAATCCGAGATCAAAATTTCAATTTCTAATTACTTGTGTGTTTTCATGCATCGGGTATGAAGATTTCGTGGTAGGTATAATAGTAAAAGTTTCACTTTTTTGCAGCTAGACACGCGTGTGAGGTGTCAAAACACGCGTCCGCGCGCGGCCTAACTAACGACGGTGAAATGGACGATAGGTCCGGTACAAAATTTTGAATTTAAGGTAAAAAAACGTGATTTTGTACTAGGAAAATACGAAAATCGATTATTTTGGCCCTCCAACCGGCAGATCTGAACGCGCTACACGGTCCAGCCCGAGGTATGGCAGGTAAGTAATTTATAGCGAAAACAGAAACTAATTATATACAAGGAATTTTAGAAAAACGAGATTATTGTATTAATTAAAACTGAAAATTACGAAAATTGCATTTTAGCACTTTTTATGAAGACAGATGGATTGTGATCGATAAAAAGGTAGGACAGAGCCTAATTAAAGTTGATAGCGTCGAAAACCGCGTCGAAATCCGAGATCAAAATTTCAATTTCTAATTACTTGTGTGTTTTCATGCATCGGGTATGAAGATTTCGTGGTAGGTATAATAGTAAAAGTTTCACTTTTTTGCAGCTAGACACGCGTGTGAGGTGTCAAAACACGCGTCCGCGCGCGGCCTAACTAACGACGGTGAAATGGACGATAGGTCCGGTACAAAATTTTGAATTTAAGGGTAAAAAAACGTGATTTTGTACTAGGAAAATACGAAAATCGATTATTTTGGCCCTCCAACCGGCAGATCTGAACGCGCTACACGGTCCAGCCCCGAGGTATGGCAGGTAAGTAATTTATAGCGAAAACAGAAACTAATTATATACAAGGAATTTTAGAAAAACGAGATTATTGTATTAATTAAAACTGAAAATTACGAAAATTGCATTTTAGCACTTTTTATGAAGACAGATGGATTGTGATCGATAAAAAGGTAGGACAGAGCCTAATTAAAGTTGATAGCGTCGAAAACCGCGTCGAAATCCGAGATCAAAATTTCAATTTCTAATTACTTGTGTGTTTTCATGCATCGGGGTATGAAGATTTCGTGGTAGGTATAATAGTAAAAGTTTCACTTTTTTGCAGCTAGACACGCGTGTGAGGTGTCAAAACACGCGTCCGCGCGCGGCCTAACTAACGACGGTGAAATGGACGATAGGTCCGGTACAAAATTTTGAATTTAAGGTAAAAAAACGTGATTTTGTACTAGGAAAATACGAAAATCGATTATTTTGGCCCTCCAACCGGCAGATCTGAACGCGCTACACGGTCCAGCCCCGAGGTATGGCAGGTAAGTAATTTATAGCGAAAACAGAAACTAATTATATACAAGGAATTTTAGAAAAACGAGATTATTGTATTAATTAAAACTGAAAATTACGAAAATTGCATTTTAGCACTTTTTATGAAGACAGATGGATTGTGATCGATAAAAAGGTAGGACAGAGCCTAATTAAAGTTGATAGCGTCGAAAACCGCGTCGAAATCCGAGATCAAAATTTCAATTTCTAATTACTTGTGTGTTTTCATGCATCGGGTATGAAGATTTCGTGGTAGGTATAATAGTAAAAGTTTCACTTTTTTGCAGCTAGACACGCGTGTGAGGTGTCAAAACACGCGTCCGCGCGCGGCCTAACTAACGACGGTGAAATGGACGATAGGTCCGGTACAAAATTTTGAATTTAAGGTAAAAAAACGTGATTTTGTACTAGGAAAATACGAAAATCGATTATTTTGGCCCTCCAACCGGCAGATCTGAACGCGCTACACGGTCCAGCCCCGAGGTATGGCAGGTAAGTAATTTATAGCGAAAACAGAAACTAATTATATACAAGGAATTTTAGAAAAACGAGATTATTGTATTAATTAAAACTGAAAATTACGAAAATTGCATTTTAGCACTTTTTATGAAGACAGATGGATTGTGATCGATAAAAAGGTAGGACAGAGCCTAATTAAAGTTGATAGCGTCGAAAACCGCGTCGAAATCCGAGATCAAAATTTCAATTTCTAATTACTTGTGTGTTTTCATGCATCGGGTATGAAGATTTCGTGGTAGGTATAATAGTAAAAGTTTCACTTTTTTGCAGCTAGACACGCGTGTGAGGTGTCAAAACACGCGTCCGCGCGCGGCCTAACTAACGACGGTGAAATGGACGATAGGTCCGGTACAAAATTTTGAATTTAAGGTAAAAAAACGTGATTTTGTACTAGGAAAATACGAAAATCGATTATTTTGGCCCTCCAACCGGCAGATCTGAACGCGCTACACGGTCCAGCCCCGAGGTATGGCAGGTAAGTAATTTATAGCGAAAACAGAAACTAATTATATACAAGGAATTTTAGAAAAACGAGATTATTGTATTAATTAAAACTGAAAATTACGAAAATTGCATTTTAGCACTTTTTATGAAGACAGATGGATTGTGATCGATAAAAAGGTAGGACAGAGCCTAATTAAAGTTGATAGCGTCGAAAACCGCGTCGAAATCCGAGATCAAAATTTCAATTTCTAATTACTTGTGTGTTTTCATGCATCGGGTATGAAGATTTCGTGGTAGGTATAATAGTAAAAGTTTCACTTTTTTGCAGCTAGACACGCGTGTGAGGTGTCAAAACACGCGTCCGCGCGCGGCCTAACTAACGACGGTGAAATGGACGATAGGTCCGGTACAAAATTTTGAATTTAAGGTAAAAAAACGTGATTTTGTACTACGAAAATACGAAAATCGATTATTTTGGCCCTCCAACCGGCAGATCTGAACGCGCTACACGGTCCAGCCCCGAGGTATGGCAGGTAAGTAATTTATAGCGAAAACAGAAACTAATTATATACAAGGAATTTTAGAAAAACGAGATTATTGTATTAATTAAAACTGAAAATTACGAAAATTGCATTTTAGCACTTTTTATGAAGACAGATGGATTGTGATCGATAAAAAGGTAGGACAGAGCCTAATTAAAGTTGATAGCGTCGAAAACCGCGTCGAAATCCGAGATCAAAATTTCAATTTCTAATTACTTGTGTGTTTTCATGCATCGGGTATGAAGATTTCGTGGTAGGTATAATAGTAAAAGTTTCACTTTTTTGCAGCTAGACACGCGTGTGAGGTGTCAAAACACGCGTCCGCGCGCGGCCTAACTAACGACGGTGAAATGGACGATAGGTCCGGTACAAAATTTTGAATTTAAGGTAAAAAAACGTGATTTTGTACTAGGAAAATACGAAAATCGATTATTTTGGCCCTCCAACCGGCAGATCTGAACGCGCTACACGGTCCAGCCCCGAGGTATGGCAGGTAAGTAATTTATAGCGAAAACAGAAACTAATTATATACAAGGAATTTTAGAAAAACGAGATTATTGTATTAATTAAAACTGAAAATTACGAAAATTGCATTTTAGCACTTTTTATGAAGACAGATGGATTGTGATCGATAAAAAGGTAGGACAGAGCCTAATTAAAGTTGATAGCGTCGAAAACCGCGTCGAAATCCGAGATCAAAATTTCAATTTCTAATTACTTGTGTGTTTTCATGCATCGGGTATGAAGATTTCGTGGTAGGTATAATAGTAAAAGTTTCACTTTTTTGCAGCTAGACACGCGTGTGAGGTGTCAAAACACGCGTCCGCGCGCGGCCTAACTAACGACGGTGAAATGGACGATAGGTCCGGTACAAAATTTTGAATTTAAGGTAAAAAAACGTGATTTTGTACTAGGAAAATACGAAAATCGATTATTTTGGCCCTCCAACCGGCAGATCTGAACGCGCTACACGGTCCAGCCCCGAGGTATGGCAGGTAAGTAATTTATAGCGAAAACAGAAACTAATTATATACAAGGAATTTTAGAAAAACGAGATTATTGTATTAATTAAAACTGAAAATTACGAAAATTGCATTTTAGCACTTTTTATGAAGACAGATGGATTGTGATCGATAAAAAGGTAGGACAGAGCCTAATTAAAGTTGATAGCGTCGAAAACCGCGTCGAAATCCGAGATCAAAATTTCAATTTCTAATTACTTGTGTGTTTTCATGCATCGGGTATGAAGATTTCGTGGTAGGTATAATAGTAAAAGTTTCACTTTTTTGCAGCTAGACACGCGTGTGAGGTGTCAAAACACGCGTCCGCGCGCGGCCTAACTAACGACGGTGAAATGGACGATAGGTCCGGTACAAAATTTTGAATTTAAGGTAAAAAAACGTGATTTTGTACTACGAAAATACGAAAATCGATTATTTTGGCCCTCCAACCGGCAGATCTGAACGCGCTACACGGTCCAGCCCCGAGGTATGGCAGGTAAGTAATTTATAGCGAAAACAGAAACTAATTATATACAAGGAATTTTAGAAAAACGAGATTATTGTATTAATTAAAACTGAAAATTACGAAAATTGCATTTTAGCACTTTTTATGAAGACAGATGGATTGTGATCGATAAAAAGGTAGGACAGAGCCTAATTAAAGTTGATAGCGTCGAAAACCGCGTCGAAATCCGAGATCAAAATTTCAATTTCTAATTACTTGTGTGTTTTCATGCATCGGGTATGAAGATTTCGTGGTAGGTATAATAGTAAAAGTTTCACTTTTTTGCAGCTAGACACGCGTGTGAGGTGTCAAAACACGCGTCCGCGCGCGGCCTAACTAACGACGGTGAAATGGACGATAGGTCCGGTACAAAATTTTGAATTTAAGGTAAAAAAACGTGATTTTGTACTACGAAAATACGAAAATCGATTATTTTGGCCCTCCAACCGGCAGATCTGAACGCGCTACACGGTCCAGCCCCGAGGTATGGCAGGTAAGTAATTTATAGCGAAAACAGAAACTAATTATATACAAGGAATTTTAGAAAAACGAGATTATTGTATTAATTAAAACTGAAAATTACGAAAATTGCATTTTAGCACTTTTTATGAAGACAGATGGATTGTGATCGATAAAAAGGTAGGACAGAGCCTAATTAAAGTTGATAGCGTCGAAAACCGCGTCGAAATCCGAGATCAAAATTTCAATTTCTAATTACTTGTGTGTTTTCATGCATCGGGTATGAAGATTTCGTGGTAGGTATAATAGTAAAAGTTTCACTTTTTTGCAGCTAGACACGCGTGTGAGGTGTCAAAACACGCGTCCGCGCGCGGCCTAACTAACGACGGTGAAATGGACGATAGGTCCGGTACAAAATTTTGAATTTAAGGTAAAAAAACGTGATTTTGTACTAGGAAAATACGAAAATCGATTATTTTGGCCCTCCAACCGGCAGATCTGAACGCGCTACACGGTCCAGCCCCGAGGTATGGCAGGTAAGTAATTTATAGCGAAAACAGAAACTAATTATATACAAGGAATTTTAGAAAAACGAGATTATTGTATTAATTAAAACTGAAAATTACGAAAATTGCATTTTAGCACTTTTTATGAAGACAGATGGATTGTGATCGATAAAAAGGTAGGACAGAGCCTAATTAAAGTTGATAGCGTCGAAAACCGCGTCGAAATCCGAGATCAAAATTTCAATTTCTAATTACTTGTGTGTTTTCATGCATCGGGTATGAAGATTTCGTGGTAGGTATAATAGTAAAAGTTTCACTTTTTTGCAGCTAGACACGCGTGTGAGGTGTCAAAACACGCGTCCGCGCGCGGCCTAACTAACGACGGTGAAATGGACGATAGGTCCGGTACAAAATTTTGAATTTAAGGTAAAAAAACGTGATTTTGTACTAGGAAAATACGAAAATCGATTATTTTGGCCCTCCAACCGGCAGATCTGAACGCGCTACACGGTCCAGCCCCGAGGTATGGCAGGTAAGTAATTTATAGCGAAAACAGAAACTAATTATATACAAGGAATTTTAGAAAAACGAGATTATTGTATTAATTAAAACTGAAAATTACGAAAATTGCATTTTAGCACTTTTTATGAAGACAGATGGATTGTGATCGATAAAAAGGTAGGACAGAGCCTAATTAAAGTTGATAGCGTCGAAAACCGCGTCGAAATCCGAGATCAAAATTTCAATTTCTAATTACTTGTGTGTTTTCATGCATCGGGTATGAAGATTTCGTGGTAGGTATAATAGTAAAAGTTTCACTTTTTTGCAGCTAGACACGCGTGTGAGGTGTCAAAACACGCGTCCGCGCGCGGCCTAACTAACGACGGTGAAATGGACGATAGGTCCGGTACAAAATTTTGAATTTAAGGTAAAAAAACGTGATTTTGTACTAGGAAAATACGAAAATCGATTATTTTGGCCCTCCAACCGGCAGATCTGAACGCGCTACACGGTCCAGCCCCGAGGTATGGCAGGTAAGTAATTTATAGCGAAAACAGAAACTAATTATATACAAGGAATTTTAGAAAAACGAGATTATTGTATTAATTAAAACTGAAAATTACGAAAATTGCATTTTAGCACTTTTTATGAAGACAGATGGATTGTGATCGATAAAAAGGTAGGACAGAGCCTAATTAAAGTTGATAGCGTCGAAAACCGCGTCGAAATCCGAGATCAAAATTTCAATTTCTAATTACTTGTGTGTTTTCATGCATCGGGTATGAAGATTTCGTGGTAGGTATAATAGTAAAAGTTTCACTTTTTTGCAGCTAGACACGCGTGTGAGGTGTCAAAACACGCGTCCGCGCGCGGCCTAACTAACGACGGTGAAATGGACGATAGGTCCGGTACAAAATTTTGAATTTAAGGTAAAAAAACGTGATTTTGTACTAGGAAAATACGAAAATCGATTATTTTGGCCCTCCAACCGGCAGATCTGAACGCGCTACACGGTCCAGCCCCGAGGTATGGCAGGTAAGTAATTTATAGCGAAAACAGAAACTAATTATATACAAGGAATTTTAGAAAAACGAGATTATTGTATTAATTAAAACTGAAAATTACGAAAATTGCATTTTAGCACTTTTTATGAAGACAGATGGATTGTGATCGATAAAAAGGTAGGACAGAGCCTAATTAAAGTTGATAGCGTCGAAAACCGCGTCGAAATCCGAGATCAAAATTTCAATTTCTAATTACTTGTGTGTTTTCATGCATCGGGTATGAAGATTTCGTGGTAGGTATAATAGTAAAAGTTTCACTTTTTTGCAGCTAGACACGCGTGTGAGGTGTCAAAACACGCGTCCGCGCGCGGCCTAACTAACGACGGTGAAATGGACGATAGGTCCGGTACAAAATTTTGAATTTAAGGTAAAAAAACGTGATTTTGTACTAGGAAAATACGAAAATCGATTATTTTGGCCCTCCAACCGGCAGATCTGAACGCGCTACACGGTCCAGCCCCGAGGTATGGCAGGTAAGTAATTTATAGCGAAAACAGAAACTAATTATATACAAGGAATTTTAGAAAAACGAGATTATTGTATTAATTAAAACTGAAAATTACGAAAATTGCATTTTAGCACTTTTTATGAAGACAGATGGATTGTGATCGATAAAAAGGTAGGACAGAGCCTAATTAAAGTTGATAGCGTCGAAAACCGCGTCGAAATCCGAGATCAAAATTTCAATTTCTAATTACTTGTGTGTTTTCATGCATCGGGTATGAAGATTTCGTGGTAGGTATAATAGTAAAAGTTTCACTTTTTTGCAGCTAGACACGCGTGTGAGGTGTCAAAACACGCGTCCGCGCGCGGCCTAACTAACGACGGTGAAATGGACGATAGGTCCGGTACAAAATTTTGAATTTAAGGTAAAAAAACGTGATTTTGTACTAGGAAAATACGAAAATCGATTATTTTGGCCCTCCAACCGGCAGATCTGAACGCGCTACACGGTCCAGCCCCGAGGTATGGCAGGTAAGTAATTTATAGCGAAAACAGAAACTAATTATATACAAGGAATTTTAGAAAAACGAGATTATTGTATTAATTAAAACTGAAAATTACGAAAATTGCATTTTAGCACTTTTTATGAAGACAGATGGATTGTGATCGATAAAAAGGTAGGACAGAGCCTAATTAAAGTTGATAGCGTCGAAAACCGCGTCGAAATCCGAGATCAAAATTTCAATTTCTAATTACTTGTGTGTTTTCATGCATCGGGTATGAAGATTTCGTGGTAGGTATAATAGTAAAAGTTTCACTTTTTTGCAGCTAGACACGCGTGTGAGGTGTCAAAACACGCGTCCGCGCGCGGCCTAACTAACGACGGTGAAATGGACGATAGGTCCGGTACAAAATTTTGAATTGAAGGTAAAAAAACGTGATTTTGTACTACGAAAATACGAAAATCGATTATTTTGGCCCTCCAACCGGCAGATCTGAACGCGCTACACGGTCCAGCCCCGAGGTATGGCAGGTAAGTAATTTATAGCGAAAACAGAAACTAATTATATACAAGGAATTTTAGAAAAACGAGATTATTGTATTAATTAAAACTGAAAATTACGAAAATTGCATTTTAGCACTTTTTATGAAGACAGATGGATTGTGATCGATAAAAAGGTAGGACAGAGCCTAATTAAAGTTGATAGCGTCGAAAACCGCGTCGAAATCCGAGATCAAAATTTCAAATTCTAATTAAGTACTTGTGTGTTTTCATGCATCGGGTATGAAGATTTCGTGGTAGGTATAATAGTAAAAGTTTCACTTTTTTGCAGCTAGACACGCGTGTGAGGTGTCAAAACACGCGTCCGCGCGCGGCCTAACTAACGACGGTGAAATGGACGATAGGTCCGGTACAAAATTTTGAATTGAAGGTAAAAAAACGTGATTTTGTACTACGAAAATACGAAAATCGATTATTTTGGCCCTCCAACCGGCAGATCTGAACGCGCTACACGGTCCAGCCCCGAGGTATGGCAGGTAAGTAATTTATAGCGAAAACAGAAACTAATTATATACAAGGAATTTTAGAAAAACGAGATTATTGTATTAATTAAAACTGAAAATTACGAAAATTGCATTTTAGCACTTTTTATGAAGACAGATGGATTGTGATCGATAAAAAGGTAGGACAGAGCCTAATTAAAGTTGATAGCGTCGAAAACCGCGTCGAAATCCGAGATCAAAATTTCAATTTCTAATTACTTGTGTGTTTTCATGCATCGGGTATGAAGATTTCGTGGTAGGTATAATAGTAAAAGTTTCACTTTTTTGCAGCTAGACACGCGTGTGAGGTGTCAAAACACGCGTCCGCGCGCGGCCTAACTAACGACGGTGAAATGGACGATAGGTCCGGTACAAAATTTTGAATTTAAGGTAAAAAAACGTGATTTTGTACTAGGAAAATACGAAAATCGATTATTTTGGCCCTCCAACCGGCAGATCTGAACGCGCTACACGGTCCAGCCCCGAGGTATGGCAGGTAAGTAATTTATAGCGAAAACAGAAACTAATTATATACAAGGAATTTTAGAAAAACGAGATTATTGTATTAATTAAAACTGAAAATTACGAAAATTGCATTTTAGCACTTTTTATGAAGACAGATGGATTGTGATCGATAAAAAGGTAGGACAGAGCCTAATTAAAGTTGATAGCGTCGAAAACCGCGTCGAAATCCGAGATCAAAATTTCAATTTCTAATTACTTGTGTGTTTTCATGCATCGGGTATGAAGATTTCGTGGTAGGTATAATAGTAAAAGTTTCACTTTTTTGCAGCTAGACACGCGTGTGAGGTGTCAAAACACGCGTCCGCGCGCGGCCTAACTAACGACGGTGAAATGGACGATAGGTCCGGTACAAAATTTTGAATTTAAGGTAAAAAAACGTGATTTTGTACTAGGAAAATACGAAAATCGATTATTTTGGCCCTCCAACCGGCAGATCTGAACGCGCTACACGGTCCAGCCCCGAGGTATGGCAGGTAAGTAATTTATAGCGAAAACAGAAACTAATTATATACAAGGAATTTTAGAAAAACGAGATTATTGTATTAATTAAAACTGAAAATTACGAAAATTGCATTTTAGCACTTTTTATGAAGACAGATGGATTGTGATCGATAAAAAGGTAGGACAGAGCCTAATTAAAGTTGATAGCGTCGAAAACCGCGTCGAAATCCGAGATCAAAATTTCAATTTCTAATTACTTGTGTGTTTTCATGCATCGGGTATGAAGATTTCGTGGTAGGTATAATAGTAAAAGTTTCACTTTTTTGCAGCTAGACACGCGTGTGAGGTGTCAAAACACGCGTCCGCGCGCGGCCTAACTAACGACGGTGAAATGGACGATAGGTCCGGTACAAAATTTTGAATTTAAGGTAAAAAAACGTGATTTTGTACTAGGAAAATACGAAAATCGATTATTTTGGCCCTCCAACCGGCAGATCTGAACGCGCTACACGATCCAGCCCCGAGGTATGGCAGGTAAGTAATTTATAGCGAAAACAGAAACTAATTATATACAAGGAATTTTAGAAAAACGAGATTATTGTATTAATTAAAACTGAAAATTACGAAAATTGCATTTTAGCACTTTTTATGAAGACAGATGGATTGTGATCGATAAAAAGGTAGGACAGAGCCTAATTAAAGTTGATAGCGTCGAAAACCGCGTCGAAATCCGAGATCAAAATTTCAATTTCTAATTACTTGTGTGTTTTCATGCATCGGGTATGAAGATTTCGTGGTAGGTATAATAGTAAAAGTTTCACTTTTTTGCAGCTAGACACGCGTGTGAGGTGTCAAAACACGCGTCCGCGCGCGGCCTAACTAACGACGGTGAAATGGACGATAGGTCCGGTACAAAATTTTGAATTTAAGGTAAAAAAACGTGATTTTGTACTAGGAAAATACGAAAATCGATTATTTTGGCCCTCCAACCGGCAGATCTGAACGCGCTACACGGTCCAGCCCCGAGGTATGGCAGGTAAGTAATTTATAGCGAAAACAGAAACTAATTATATACAAGGAATTTTAGAAAAACGAGATTATTGTATTAATTAAAACTGAAAATTACGAAAATTGCATTTTAGCACTTTTTATGAAGACAGATGGATTGTGATCGATAAAAAGGTAGGACAGAGCCTAATTAAAGTTGATAGCGTCGAAAACCGCGTCGAAATCCGAGATCAAAATTTCAATTTCTAATTACTTGTGTGTTTTCATGCATCGGGTATGAAGATTTCGTGGTAGGTATAATAGTAAAAGTTTCACTTTTTTGCAGCTAGACACGCGTGTGAGGTGTCAAAACACGCGTCCGCGCGCGGCCTAACTAACGACGGTGAAATGGACGATAGGTCCGGTACAAAATTTTGAATTTAAGGTAAAAAAACGTGATTTTGTACTAGGAAAATACGAAAATCGATTATTTTGGCCCTCCAACCGGCAGATCTGAACGCGCTACACGGTCCAGCCCCGAGGTTTTTTTTTTTTTTTTTTTTTTTTTGTGAATGGCATCTCGCAGTTGACCTTGAGAGGCCGTGACTGCTCAACCGGACTTTCCTGTGAAGGTTTTTAGGAATCTAAAAGCCTCCAGCCAGGGCGTAAACCTACTTAAACCTAAAACGACTGCGCACTGAGGGCACCCCCTGTGGGGTACGAACCTCGGCTCAGGGAGTCGCTGGCGGGGGGGGGGCAGCTAGTACTATCAGGGACAGGCTGGATCAAGGTATTATTTTCATGATTATTAGACGGGGAATTTAAAGCTACTGGCTCAGCTGCGGCGCGGGCTGGCGCATCAACGAGCAAGGGACGGTCGGGGGTCTGATCGCTACTCGGGAGTCTTCGCGGGGCGCGAGGACCTCGGCGGCGAGGTCGGTAGGACGGTCGTCGTTTGTTTTTGTGTACTGTACTGGTGGCCCTATTCTTTTCTTGGAGAACAGTGATGGGGTCGTCTGGGTCGGAGAGGACATGTTTCGGCCTGCGAATACTACTGATTCTACTGGGGACATAACTAGCGGCCTTCACAATCAAGGGATTGCGGTGTATCTCGGCTTTATCGAAGAAACGCTTCGAGTTGCGTTTCATGAATTGAGCAATAGTGGGCATTTTCAGATCGAGATGGAGGATCTCGTTCCGAACGTACCATGGGGAGCCTGTGGCTTGGCGGAGGAAACGGTTTTGGAGGGTCTGCATCCTATGGATGTGTCGGGGGTGCGTGTGTGCAAAGACTGCACATGCATACGTCATGATGGGCCTTATGCACGCCGTGTAAATACGCAATTTGCACTTGAGTGACAATTTGCTACGTGCGTTCAGAACAGAATGCAACCTTCCGAGAGCGAAGGCGGCGCGTGAGCGCGCCTTCCTGATATGCTCAGAGAAGGAGAGGTGCTGATCTAGAATTACTCCAAGGTATTTGGCTTGCTTTTCCCAAGGGATCGGCTTGCCGAATATGGAGATGGCCGGGAGGGGGTCTTGGCGGCGCTGCGGTCTCTTAAAGAGAACCGCCTGGCTCTTGTCCGGATTTAGTTCGATTCGCCATTTCCTAAACCATGCACCGAGTACGTTGACTGCGGTCTGGAGGGATTTGGCTATCGCTTTGGAACTACGCCCAGAGTGGTAGATGGCCGTGTCGTCTGCGAACAGAGCCAACTGAGCCTTACCACTCTTGGGGATATCGCTGGTGAACAGCGTAAATATGAGAGGGGATAGCACGGCGCCCTGAGGGACGCCGGCGCGAATCGGGTGGGGGGATGAGAGAGCCCCTTCGATGCGATAGCGAAAGGTGCGGTTCGACAGAAAATCTCGTAAGATGAGTACGAGTCGGTCCGGCACGCCGAGTTTGTACAGCTTGTAAATCAAGCCGTTGTGCCAGACCTTGTCGAAGGCTTTCGCTATGTCGAAAAATACTGCACCGGTCGCATAGTTGCGTTGGAGACCAACGCCTATATGCTCTACGATCCGGTGTACCTGTTGTACGCAACTGTGCTGGGTTCGGAAGCCGAACTGCTCGTTGGGTATCAGGCCTTTAGTCTCGGCGAAGTCCCTGAGGCGCTTGTAAATAAGTCGCTCATAGATTTTTCCGAGGCTGTCCAGTAAACTGATGGGCCGGTAGCTCGCGGGCTCCGTTTTGGGTTTGCCTGGTTTTTCAAAGCCAATGACCGTGGCTTGCTTCCAGGCTTGGGGGAAGATGTTATTGCTCAAGGCTCCATTGAAGATGGTGGTCAAGAGCATGATCAGGTGGGCGGGTAGCATCTGGATCACCTTATTGGTGATGCCGTCAGCTCCGGGGGCCTTTCGGGGTTTCAGACCCTTGATGATCTCGTGAACTTCGTCCGGGGTGACGAGAGGTAATGGATCATCAGGGTCTTCGACGGGCGGGAGAGAGGTTCTACGTTCGACTTCAGCGTCCACCTCATCGAGGTGTGCTTGGTCTACAGGTAGAGAGCTGGGTGTGCATTGGGCCTCAAGACTATCGGCGAGGCATTCGGCCTTTTCGATGTCGTCGAAGGCAATGGTGCCATCGGGCCGGGTCAGGGGGGGCATGGTGGCTATTTCTCGGGACTTGAGTTTCCTCTGGAGTTCCCAGAAAGCTAAGTGCGTGGGTTCCAACTCGCTCAGCATCTTGTCCCAGCCCGCGTCACGTAGCTCCGACATGCGTGTCTTTACAGCTCGCTGTAAATAGCGCATGTGAGCTTTGTTCGCGTCGCAGGGAAAGTTGCTGTAGGCACGAACGGCCGCGTTCTTCTCATTCAGCAGTTCGCGTACATCGTCCGGCAGCTTCCAGCGGGGGTCTTCCCCTACCGGAACCCGCCTCGAACAGTCGTTCAGGACAGATTGTACGTGACCCGTGAATGAGTCGATCGCGGCCGTTGTGTCCGCTAGAGAGTCGAAATGGTCGGGGATGGCGTCCAAGTGGGCGGATGTGTTGGATTTCAGCGAATCGCTTACTCTCCTCCAGTCTGTTACCACTTTGGTGAGCGGAGGTTGGTCGGTATCTGGGAGACCCGTGCGGGGGGCCAGATGCACGACTACCGGACGGTGGTCAGAGGTGAGCTCGTTTATTGCCTCTATGGAATTCAACCGTAGGTTGATCCTTTTCAGAATTGCAATGTCGAGTACGTCAGGTCTGTGATCCACTGTGTGGGGGAAATGAGTCGGCGACATCGGGGCGATGACGTCGAAGGACAGGGTCGAGCAGAGGTTGAACAGGTGTCTCCCTCTGGTCGTTTCCCTGGAACTATTCCACGCGGGGTGTTTCGCATTGAGGTCGCCCGCTATGATAACGGAGTCGCTCATGCTCAACAGGGCGGTGAGGTCATTGGAGAACAGTTGAAAGTCCTCTGATTCGGTCTGGGGAGGAAGGTAGGCTGAGACTAGTGTGATGGGTTGATGACCCGTCATGCCCAGTCGGCAGACTGACACTTCTAATCGGGAGAGGGGGGGGGCATCCATAGGAATGCAGTGTAGGGACTTTTTGTAATAAATGAGAGTTCCACCCTTATGGCAATGTGCTCTGTCGTTGCGAACTATTTTATAGTTGGCAATTCTCGGGTCACGATAGCAGGGTTTTAAGAACGTCTCTTGAACTAACAGGATATCCAAGTGATGGTCGCGGAGGAACGTGGCGATCTCATCCCTTTGGGTACGGATACCGTTGGCGTTAAAAGTTCCTATTTTTAGGGATCGGGGTTTGGTACGCGCGAGGGCCGTGTTAGCCATTGTGGTTCACGGAAAGTCTGGCGTTTAACAGGGCTTGCGTAACGTCAGGGTACGCATCATAGATGGCGTATATCCTAAGGATATCGCCTGCCTTTGTGGCGGCATCTACCTCCATAGCCATCTGATGGGCACGGGGGGTGCAGAATGTGAAGAATGCGTTATCGAGCTTTTGATGCACGACGGCGGGGGACATGATCATGGGACCGGCGTAAGTGGGTGCGGGGCGCGCCTCGGGGCGTGCTCCAACGCGGGGGTCGCGGGACGCGGGGGTCGCGGCGGCGGGGGGCGCGGCGGCGGTGGTCGCGGTAAGAGGTGCGGTAGGGGGCGCGGGAGCGCCTGGACCCGGGTTCTTGGACTGAGGGATGGGCGCGGGGACGGGCCTGGCTGAAGCCATCGCAGGGAATGCCTGCTGGTGGTTCAGGAAGTTCCAGGGGCTCGGTCTCTGAGGACTGAGCCTTTCTGGGAGGTACCCTGAGGGGGCTTCCCTTTGCTGGCGGGCGTCGGCACGCTTCACCAGCTTGGGAGAAGTGGTTTTGGGTGCTTTCGAGCACCCCCTATAGTTGGCCGGGTGACCGGCTTCGCCGCATAAGACGCAGCTCGGCGGTTCCGTGCACAAGGAGCGGTCCTTGGGCCTGGTACAATCCGCTGTACCGTGACTACCTAAGCACTTTACGCACCTCGGGGTGGCGTAACAGTGCGATTGCGCGTGTCCGTACAATTGACACCTGTGGCATTGGCCGATTGTTCCCGTCTTGTAGGGCTTTTCGATCCGAATGCCGGACAGGTTGCAGATTGTGCGGAGATTAAAAATCGGGTTATGGCCCTCAAAGGGCGGGCATACTACGAGCACCATATCGTATGGCACTCCGCGGCGGGCGCGGTGCATCCGGTGCACTTCGGTGTAAGGGATTTTTTGAAAGTCAAGGTCGGCCTTGACTTCGTCAACGGTTATTTCGACCGGAACCCTCTTGAGGACAACTCGTGTCTGTCGGTCTTCAGCAAGGGCGTACGTGTGGAAGGACACGTTTCGGTTTCGGAGGAGTTTGGTAAGGCTGCGGTAGTCGCTAGCCGTCGGGATCGCTACCTTTATCCCTTGGAGGGTGGTGCGGGCGCTGGTGTAGGCAATCTTTTGCTCTAAGCACCATTTGGACACGTCGGTCCATTTTGATTTGTCTTGGATGAAGACAGGGGGCGGAACGGGCACCTTTTTCCCCGCAGCGGCGCGGGGTACGGCGGTGGGTGCGGGCGCGGTCGCGGTCGCAGTCGCGGGGGTCGCGGGGGTTGCGGGGATCGCGGGGGTTGCGGGGGTCGCGGGGGTCGACTCGGTCGGGAAAGGGGTGGGGGGGCGGTCGGTTACGAGCGCGGTAATTTTTGAAGATCGCGAGGAATCGCAGACTTTCTTCTTTCTCTTCTTCCCCTTCGACTTTGACTCAACTGGGGTGAAGCCCTCTTCTTGAGTCACTTGAGTCTCTGCCACTTCCTCTTCGTTCGAGGAGGGAGAGGAGAAACAAGCTGTTCCTGGCGATTCGGGGGTGCAAGGGCAATCTTCAGCGTCCATAAGGTCGGACGCTGCGTCGGAGAAAAGCTCCTGGGATTGCGGGGTTGCCAAGGCCGGTGAAGCCGGGGAATCGTTATAAGTTATAACGGGCGCGGGGGGTTTATACGCGGTCTCGGTCGCGGTCGCGGTGGGAAAAGTGGGTTTTTCGTAACCCAAGATACGGTTGATCCGTGCGCGAGACACGGGATCTTTCATTTTCGTTTCGAACGACGCCCAGAAGGCGTCGTCGGAAACGTCCATGTTGAAAAGGGGTGGGGGGTGACCTACTTCCCACTCATAAGGAGTGAGCCTGAGTCCCTAATAACTCCTATCAACCTAACGTCTACTTCCCCGGGGGGATGCCCGGGGATGTGTGATTCCTCCCTGTCGGGTATAGACAGGGAGATGTGTACCTCGGGTGAGCCCTAAGCTTGTAAACCTGTTGCCAATCTTAATGTGCAACAGGGCCCTGTCAGTCTAGCGCGAGGGGCGTAGACACGCCCCAAAGACACTAGGTGTGTTGCTGTGGAAGGAACACTGTCACCAGTGACGACTAGGAGATCCCCCAAGGCCGTCGGTCTGGGACCCGTCCAATTCACTGCCTTGCCTTGAAGAGGTTCGGCGGGTGTGTTGGGACAACACCCTCTCGGTTTCGTTGGCACCGTAAGGTTTCCACCGAGAACCACGAAACTGTGGATTTTACCCAGAAGGGGCCAAGTGAATTTACTTGACGATTTACTTCCGTAAAGAAACAGAGTTTTGTCTTGAAAAAGACAGTTTTTATTGTAATTAATAATCCAGTCAATAATTAAATTAATTGAATTATTAATTCGGAGTGTTCGCAGCGGGGCGCGGCGAGTCAGGTTGGCGGCGGAGGATGAGTCACGCAGCGGTAGGCAGGAGCAATTAGCACGTGCGCTCAGGGCGAGTGTCACGGGCTAATTGTTTTTGCCAGCCCCGAGGTATGGCAGGTAAGTAATTTATAGCGAAAACAGAAACTAATTATATACAAGGAATTTTAGAAAAACGAGATTATTGTATTAATTAAAACTGAAAATTACGAAAATTGCATTTTAGCACTTTTTATGAAGACAGATGGATTGTGATCGATAAAAAGGTAGGACAGAGCCTAATTAAAGTTGATAGCGTCGAAAACCGCGTCGAAATCCGAGATCAAAATTTCAATTTCTAATTACTTGTGTGTTTTCATGCATCGGGTATGAAGATTTCGTGGTAGGTATAATAGTAAAAGTTTCACTTTTTTGCAGCTAGACACGCGTGTGAGGTGTCAAAACACGCGTCCGCGCGCGGCCTAACTAACGACGGTGAAATGGACGATAGGTCCGGTACAAAATTTTGAATTTAAGGTAAAAAAACGTGATTTTGTACTAGGAAAATACGAAAATCGATTATTTTGGCCCTCCAACCGGCAGATCTGAACGCGCTACACGGTCCAGCCCCGAGGTATGGCAGGTAAGTAATTTATAGCGAAAACAGAAACTAATTATATACAAGGAATTTTAGAAAAACGAGATTATTGTATTAATTAAAACTGAAAATTACGAAAATTGCATTTTAGCACTTTTTATGAAGACAGATGGATTGTGATCGATAAAAAGGTAGGACAGAGCCTAATTAAAGTTGATAGCGTCGAAAACCGCGTCGAAATCCGAGATCAAAATTTCAATTTCTAATTACTTGTGTGTTTTCATGCATCGGGTATGAAGATTTCGTGGTAGGTATAATAGTAAAAGTTTCACTTTTTTGCAGCTAGACACGCGTGTGAGGTGTCAAAACACGCGTCCGCGCGCGGCCTAACTAACGACGGTGAAATGGACGATAGGTCCGGTACAAAATTTTGAATTTAAGGTAAAAAAACGTGATTTTGTACTAGGAAAATACGAAAATCGATTATTTTGGCCCTCCAACCGGCAGATCTGAACGCGCTACACGGTCCAGCCCCGAGGTATGGCAGGTAAGTAATTTATAGCGAAAACAGAAACTAATTATATACAAGGAATTTTAGAAAAACGAGATTATTGTATTAATTAAAACTGAAAATTACGAAAATTGCATTTTAGCACTTTTTATGAAGACAGATGGATTGTGATCGATAAAAAGGTAGGACAGAGCCTAATTAAAGTTGATAGCGTCGAAAACCGCGTCGAAATCCGAGATCAAAATTTCAATTTCTAATTACTTGTGTGTTTTCATGCATCGGGTATGAAGATTTCGTGGTAGGTATAATAGTAAAAGTTTCACTTTTTTGCAGCTAGACACGCGTGTGAGGTGTCAAAACACGCGTCCGCGCGCGGCCTAACTAACGACGGTGAAATGGACGATAGGTCCGGTACAAAATTTTGAATTTAAGGTAAAAAAACGTGATTTTGTACTAGGAAAATACGAAAATCGATTATTTTGGCCCTCCAACCGGCAGATCTGAACGCGCTACACGGTCCAGCCCCGAGGTATGGCAGGTAAGTAATTTATAGCGAAAACAGAAACTAATTATATACAAGGAATTTTAGAAAAACGAGATTATTGTATTAATTAAAACTGAAAATTACGAAAATTGCATTTTAGCACTTTTTATGAAGACAGATGGATTGTGATCGATAAAAAGGTAGGACAGAGCCTAATTAAAGTTGATAGCGTCGAAAACCGCGTCGAAATCCGAGATCAAAATTTCAATTTCTAATTACTTGTGTGTTTTCATGCATCGGGTATGAAGATTTCGTGGTAGGTATAATAGTAAAAGTTTCACTTTTTTGCAGCTAGACACGCGTGTGAGGTGTCAAAACACGCGTCCGCGCGCGGCCTAACTAACGACGGTGAAATGGACGATAGGTCCGGTACAAAATTTTGAATTTAAGGTAAAAAAACGTGATTTTGTACTAGGAAAATACGAAAATCGATTATTTTGGCCCTCCAACCGGCAGATCTGAACGCGCTACACGGTCCAGCCCCGAGGTATGGCAGGTAAGTAATTTATAGCGAAAACAGAAACTAATTATATACAAGGAATTTTAGAAAAACGAGATTATTGTATTAATTAAAACTGAAAATTACGAAAATTGCATTTTAGCACTTTTTATGAAGACAGATGGATTGTGATCGATAAAAAGGTAGGACAGAGCCTAATTAAAGTTGATAGCGTCGAAAACCGCGTCGAAATCCGAGATCAAAATTTCAATTTCTAATTACTTGTGTGTTTTCATGCATCGGGTATGAAGATTTCGTGGTAGGTATAATAGTAAAAGTTTCACTTTTTTGCAGCTAGACACGCGTGTGAGGTGTCAAAACACGCGTCCGCGCGCGGCCTAACTAACGACGGTGAAATGGACGATAGGTCCGGTACAAAATTTTGAATTTAAGGTAAAAAAACGTGATTTTGTACTAGGAAAATACGAAAATCGATTATTTTGGCCCTCCAACCGGCAGATCTGAACGCGCTACACGGTCCAGCCCCGAGGTATGGCAGGTAAGTAATTTATAGCGAAAACAGAAACTAATTATATACAAGGAATTTTAGAAAAACGAGATTATTGTATTAATTAAAACTGAAAATTACGAAAATTGCATTTTAGCACTTTTTATGAAGACAGATGGATTGTGATCGATAAAAAGGTAGGACAGAGCCTAATTAAAGTTGATAGCGTCGAAAACCGCGTCGAAATCCGAGATCAAAATTTCAATTTCTAATTACTTGTGTGTTTTCATGCATCGGGTATGAAGATTTCGTGGTAGGTATAATAGTAAAAGTTTCACTTTTTTGCAGCTAGACACGCGTGTGAGGTGTCAAAACACGCGTCCGCGCGCGGCCTAACTAACGACGGTGAAATGGACGATAGGTCCGGTACAAAATTTTGAATTGAAGGTAAAAAAACGTGATTTTGTACTACGAAAATACGAAAATCGATTATTTTGGCCCTCCAACCGGCAGATCTGAACGCGCTACACGGTCCAGCCCCGAGGTATGGCAGGTAAGTAATTTATAGCGAAAACAGAAACTAATTATATACAAGGAATTTTAGAAAAACGAGATTATTGTATTAATTAAAACTGAAAATTACGAAAATTGCATTTTAGCACTTTTTATGAAGACAGATGGATTGTGATCGATAAAAAGGTAGGACAGAGCCTAATTAAAGTTGATAGCGTCGAAAACCGCGTCGAAATCCGAGATCAAAATTTCAATTTCTAATTACTTGTGTGTTTTCATGCATCGGGTATGAAGATTTCGTGGTAGGTATAATAGTAAAAGTTTCACTTTTTTGCAGCTAGACACGCGTGTGAGGTGTCAAAACACGCGTCCGCGCGCGGCCTAACTAACGACGGTGAAATGGACGATAGGTCCGGTACAAAATTTTGAATTTAAGGTAAAAAAACGTGATTTTGTACTAGGAAAATACGAAAATCGATTATTTTGGCCCTCCAACCGGCAGATCTGAACGCGCTACACGGTCCAGCCCCGAGGTATGGCAGGTAAGTAATTTATAGCGAAAACAGAAACTAATTATATACAAGGAATTTTAGAAAAACGAGATTATTGTATTAATTAAAACTGAAAATTACGAAAATTGCATTTTAGCACTTTTTATGAAGACAGATGGATTGTGATCGATAAAAAGGTAGGACAGAGCCTAATTAAAGTTGATAGCGTCGAAAACCGCGTCGAAATCCGAGATCAAAATTTCAATTTCTAATTACTTGTGTGTTTTCATGCATCGGGTATGAAGATTTCGTGGTAGGTATAATAGTAAAAGTTTCACTTTTTTGCAGCTAGACACGCGTGTGAGGTGTCAAAACACGCGTCCGCGCGCGGCCTAACTAACGACGGTGAAATGGACGATAGGTCCGGTACAAAATTTTGAATTTAAGGTAAAAAAACGTGATTTTGTACTAGGAAAATACGAAAATCGATTATTTTGGCCCTCCAACCGGCAGATCTGAACGCGCTACACGGTCCAGCCCCGAGGTATGGCAGGTAAGTAATTTATAGCGAAAACAGAAACTAATTATATACAAGGAATTTTAGAAAAACGAGATTATTGTATTAATTAAAACTGAAAATTACGAAAATTGCATTTTAGCACTTTTTATGAAGACAGATGGATTGTGATCGATAAAAAGGTAGGACAGAGCCTAATTAAAGTTGATAGCGTCGAAAACCGCGTCGAAATCCGAGATCAAAATTTCAATTTCTAATTACTTGTGTGTTTTCATGCATCGGGTATGAAGATTTCGTGGTAGGTATAATAGTAAAAGTTTCACTTTTTTGCAGCTAGACACGCGTGTGAGGTGTCAAAACACGCGTCCGCGCGCGGCCTAACTAACGACGGTGAAATGGACGATAGGTCCGGTACAAAATTTTGAATTGAAGGTAAAAAAACGTGATTTTGTACTACGAAAATACGAAAATCGATTATTTTGGCCCTCCAACCGGCAGATCTGAACGCGCTACACGGTCCAGCCCCGAGGTATGGCAGGTAAGTAATTTATAGCGAAAACAGAAACTAATTATATACAAGGAATTTTAGAAAAACGAGATTATTGTATTAATTAAAACTGAAAATTACGAAAATTGCATTTTAGCACTTTTTATGAAGACAGATGGATTGTGATCGATAAAAAGGTAGGACAGAGCCTAATTAAAGTTGATAGCGTCGAAAACCGCGTCGAAATCCGAGATCAAAATTTCAATTTCTAATTACTTGTGTGTTTTCATGCATCGGGTATGAAGATTTCGTGGTAGGTATAATAGTAAAAGTTTCACTTTTTTGCAGCTAGACACGCGTGTGAGGTGTCAAAACACGCGTCCGCGCGCGGCCTAACTAACGACGGTGAAATGGACGATAGGTCCGGTACAAAATTTTGAATTTAAGGTAAAAAAACGTGATTTTGTACTAGGAAAATACGAAAATCGATTATTTTGGCCCTCCAACCGGCAGATCTGAACGCGCTACACGGTCCAGCCCCGAGGTATGGCAGGTAAGTAATTTATAGCGAAAACAGAAACTAATTATATACAAGGAATTTTAGAAAAACGAGATTATTGTATTAATTAAAACTGAAAATTACGAAAATTGCATTTTAGCACTTTTTATGAAGACAGATGGATTGTGATCGATAAAAAGGTAGGACAGAGCCTAATTAAAGTTGATAGCGTCGAAAACCGCGTCGAAATCCGAGATCAAAATTTCAATTTCTAATTACTTGTGTGTTTTCATGCATCGGGTATGAAGATTTCGTGGTAGGTATAATAGTAAAAGTTTCACTTTTTTGCAGCTAGACACGCGTGTGAGGTGTCAAAACACGCGTCCGCGCGCGGCCTAACTAACGACGGTGAAATGGACGATAGGTCCGGTACAAAATTTTGAATTGAAGGTAAAAAAACGTGATTTTGTACTACGAAAATACGAAAATCGATTATTTTGGCCCTCCAACCGGCAGATCTGAACGCGCTACACGGTCCAGCCCCGAGGTATGGCAGGTAAGTAATTTATAGCGAAAACAGAAACTAATTATATACAAGGAATTTTAGAAAAACGAGATTATTGTATTAATTAAAACTGAAAATTACGAAAATTGCATTTTAGCACTTTTTATGAAGACAGATGGATTGTGATCGATAAAAAGGTAGGACAGAGCCTAATTAAAGTTGATAGCGTCGAAAACCGCGTCGAAATCCGAGATCAAAATTTCAATTTCTAATTACTTGTGTGTTTTCATGCATCGGGTATGAAGATTTCGTGGTAGGTATAATAGTAAAAGTTTCACTTTTTTGCAGCTAGACACGCGTGTGAGGTGTCAAAACACGCGTCCGCGCGCGGCCTAACTAACGACGGTGAAATGGACGATAGGTCCGGTACAAAATTTTGAATTTAAGGTAAAAAAACGTGATTTTGTACTACGAAAATACGAAAATCGATTATTTTGGCCCTCCAACCGGCAGATCTGAACGCGCTACACGGTCCAGCCCCGAGGTATGGCAGGTAAGTAATTTATAGCGAAAACAGAAACTAATTATATACAAGGAATTTTAGAAAAACGAGATTATTGTATTAATTAAAACTGAAAATTACGAAAATTGCATTTTAGCACTTTTTATGGATGGATTGTGATCGATAAAAAGGTAGGACAGAGCCTAATTAAAGTTGATAGCGTCGAAAACCGCGTCGAAATCCGAGATAAAAATTTCAAATTCTAATTACTTGTGTGTTTTCATGCATCGGGTATGAAGATTTCGTGGTAGGTATAATAGTAAAAGTTTCACTTTTTTGCAGCTAGACACGCGTGTGAGGTGTCAAAACACGCGTCCGCGCGCGGCCTAACTAACGACGGTGAAATGGACGATAGGTCCGGTACAAAATTTTGAATTTAAGGTAAAAAAACGTGATTTTGTACTACGAAAATACGAAAATCGATTATTTTGGCCCTCCAACCGGCAGATCTGAACGCGCTACACGGTCCAGCCCCGAGGTATGGCAGGTAAGTAATTTATAGCGAAAACAGAAACTAATTATATACAAGGAATTTTAGAAAAACGAGATTATTGTATTAATTAAAACTGAAAATTACGAAAATTGCATTTTAGCACTTTTTATGAAGACAGATGGATTGTGATCGATAAAAAGGTAGGACAGAGCCTAATTAAAGTTGATAGCGTCGAAAACCGCGTCGAAATCCGAGATAAAAATTTCAAATTCTAATTACTTGTGTGTTTTCATGCATCGGGTATGAAGATTTCGTGGTAGGTATAATAGTAAAAGTTTCACTTTTTTGCAGCTAGACACGCGTGTGAGGTGTCAAAACACGCGTCCGCGCGCGGCCTAACTAACGACGGTGAAATGGACGATAGGTCCGGTACAAAATTTTGAATTTAAGGTAAAAAAACGTGATTTTGTACTACGAAAATACGAAAATCGATTATTTTGGCCCTCCAACCGGCAGATCTGAACGCGCTACACGGTCCAGCCCCGAGGTATGGCAGGTAAGTAATTTATAGCGAAAACAGAAACTAATTATATACAAGGAATTTTAGAAAAACGAGATTATTGTATTAATTAAAACTGAAAATTACGAAAATTGCATTTTAGCACTTTTTATGAAGACAGATGGATTGTGATCGATAAAAAGGTAGGACAGAGCCTAATTAAAGTTGATAGCGTCGAAAACCGCGTCGAAATCCGAGATAAAAATTTCAAATTCTAATTACTTGTGTGTTTTCATGCATCGGGTATGAAGATTTCGTGGTAGGTATAATAGTAAAAGTTTCACTTTTTTGCAGCTAGACACGCGTGTGAGGTGTCAAAACACGCGTCCGCGCGCGGCCTAACTAACGACGGTGAAATGGACGATAGGTCCGGTACAAAATTTTGAATTTAAGGTAAAAAAACGTGATTTTGTACTACGAAAATACGAAAATCGATTATTTTGGCCCTCCAACCGGCAGATCTGAACGCGCTACACGGTCCAGCCCGAGGTATGGCAGGTAAGTAATTTATAGCGAAAACAGAAACTAATTATATACAAGGAATTTTAGAAAAACGAGATTATTGTATTAATTAAAACTGAAAATTACGAAAATTGCATTTTAGCACTTTTTATGAAGACAGATGGATTGTGATCGATAAAAAGGTAGGACAGAGCCTAATTAAAGTTGATAGCGTCGAAAACCGCGTCGAAATCCGAGATAAAAATTTCAAATTCTAATTACTTGTGTGTTTTCATGCATCGGGTATGAAGATTTCGTGGTAGGTATAATAGTAAAAGTTTCACTTTTTTGCAGCTAGACACGCGTGTGAGGTGTCAAAACACGCGTCCGCGCGCGGCCCTAACTAACGACGGTGAAATGGACGATAGGTCCGGTACAAAATTTTGAATTTAAGGTAAAAAAACGTGATTTTGTACTACGAAAATACGAAAATCGATTATTTTGGCCCTCCAACCGGCAGATCTGAACGCGCTACACGGTCCAGCCCCGAGGTATGGCAGGTAAGTAATTTATAGCGAAAACAGAAACTAATTATATACAAGGAATTTTAGAAAAACGAGATTATTGTATTAATTAAAACTGAAAATTACGAAAATTGCATTTTAGCACTTTTTATGAAGACAGATGGATTGTGATCGATAAAAAGGTAGGACAGAGCCTAATTAAAGTTGATAGCGTCGAAAACCGCGTCGAAATCCGAGATAAAAATTTCAAATTCTAATTACTTGTGTGTTTTCATGCATCGGGTATGAAGATTTCGTGGTAGGTATAATAGTAAAAGTTTCACTTTTTTGCAGCTAGACACGCGTGTGAGGTGTCAAAACACGCGTCCGCGCGCGGCCTAACTAACGACGGTGAAATGGACGATAGGTCCGGTACAAAATTTTGAATTTAAGGTAAAAAAACGTGATTTTGTACTACGAAAATACGAAAATCGATTATTTTGGCCCTCCAACCGGCAGATCTGAACGCGCTACACGGTCCAGCCCCGAGGTATGGCAGGTAAGTAATTTATAGCGAAAACAGAAACTAATTATATACAAGGAATTTTAGAAAAACGAGATTATTGTATTAATTAAAACTGAAAATTACGAAAATTGCATTTTAGCACTTTTTATGAAGACAGATGGATTGTGATCGATAAAAAGGTAGGACAGAGCCTAATTAAAGTTGATAGCGTCGAAAACCGCGTCGAAATCCGAGATAAAAATTTCAAATTCTAATTACTTGTGTGTTTTCATGCATCGGGTATGAAGATTTCGTGGTAGGTATAATAGTAAAAGTTTCACTTTTTTGCAGCTAGACACGCGTGTGAGGTGTCAAAACACGCGTCCGCGCGCGGCCTAACTAACGACGGTGAAATGGACGATAGGTCCGGTACAAAATTTTGAATTTAAGGTAAAAAAACGTGATTTTGTACTACGAAAATACGAAAATCGATTATTTTGGCCCTCCAACCGGCAGATCTGAACGCGCTACACGGTCCAGCCCCGAGGTATGGCAGGTAAGTAATTTATAGCGAAAACAGAAACTAATTATATACAAGGAATTTTAGAAAAACGAGATTATTGTATTAATTAAAACTGAAAATTACGAAAATTGCATTTTAGCACTTTTTATGAAGACAGATGGATTGTGATCGATAAAAAGGTAGGACAGAGCCTAATTAAAGTTGATAGCGTCGAAAACCGCGTCGAAATCCGAGATAAAAATTTCAAATTCTAATTACTTGTGTGTTTTCATGCATCGGGTATGAAGATTTCGTGGTAGGTATAATAGTAAAAGTTTCACTTTTTTGCAGCTAGACACGCGTGTGAGGTGTCAAAACACGCGTCCGCGCGCGGCCTAACTAACGACGGTGAAATGGACGATAGGTCCGGTACAAAATTTTGAATTTAAGGTAAAAAAACGTGATTTTGTACTACGAAAATACGAAAATCGATTATTTTGGCCCTCCAACCGGCAGATCTGAACGCGCTACACGGTCCAGCCCCGAGGTATGGCAGGTAAGTAATTTATAGCGAAAACAGAAACTAATTATATACAAGGAATTTTAGAAAAACGAGATTATTGTATTAATTAAAACTGAAAATTACGAAAATTGCATTTTAGCACTTTTTATGAAGACAGATGGATTGTGATCGATAAAAAGGTAGGACAGAGCCTAATTAAAGTTGATAGCGTCGAAAACCGCGTCGAAATCCGAGATAAAAATTTCAAATTCTAATTACTTGTGTGTTTTCATGCATCGGGTATGAAGATTTCGTGGTAGGTATAATAGTAAAAGTTTCACTTTTTTGCAGCTAGACACGCGTGTGAGGTGTCAAAACACGCGTCCGCGCGCGGCCTAACTAACGACGGTGAAATGGACGATAGGTCCGGTACAAAATTTTGAATTTAAGGTAAAAAAACGTGATTTTGTACTACGAAAATACGAAAATCGATTATTTTGGCCCTCCAACCGGCAGATCTGAACGCGCTACACGGTCCAGCCCCGAGGTATGGCAGGTAAGTAATTTATAGCGAAAACAGAAACTAATTATATACAAGGAATTTTAGAAAAACGAGATTATTGTATTAATTAAAACTGAAAATTACGAAAATTGCATTTTAGCACTTTTTATGAAGACAGATGGATTGTGATCGATAAAAAGGTAGGACAGAGCCTAATTAAAGTTGATAGCGTCGAAAACCGCGTCGAAATCCGAGATAAAAATTTCAAATTCTAATTACTTGTGTGTTTTCATGCATCGGGTATGAAGATTTCGTGGTAGGTATAATAGTAAAAGTTTCACTTTTTTGCAGCTAGACACGCGTGTGAGGTGTCAAAACACGCGTCCGCGCGCGGCCTAACTAACGACGGTGAAATGGACGATAGGTCCGGTACAAAATTTTGAATTTAAGGTAAAAAAACGTGATTTTGTACTACGAAAATACGAAAATCGATTATTTTGGCCCTCCAACCGGCAGATCTGAACGCGCTACACGGTCCAGCCCCGAGGTATGGCAGGTAAGTAATTTATAGCGAAAACAGAAACTAATTATATACAAGGAATTTTAGAAAAACGAGATTATTGTATTAATTAAAACTGAAAATTACGAAAATTGCATTTTAGCACTTTTTATGAAGACAGATGGATTGTGATCGATAAAAAGGTAGGACAGAGCCTAATTAAAGTTGATAGCGTCGAAAACCGCGTCGAAATCCGAGATAAAAATTTCAAATTCTAATTACTTGTGTGTTTTCATGCATCGGGTATGAAGATTTCGTGGTAGGTATAATAGTAAAAGTTTCACTTTTTTGCAGCTAGACACGCGTGTGAGGTGTCAAAACACGCGTCCGCGCGCGGCCTAACTAACGACGGTGAAATGGACGATAGGTCCGGTACAAAATTTTGAATTTAAGGTAAAAAAACGTGATTTTGTACTACGAAAATACGAAAATCGATTATTTTGGCCCTCCAACCGGCAGATCTGAACGCGCTACACGGTCCAGCCCCGAGGTATGGCAGGTAAGTAATTTATAGCGAAAACAGAAACTAATTATATACAAGGAATTTTAGAAAAACGAGATTATTGTATTAATTAAAACTGAAATTACGAAAATTGCATTTTAGCACTTTTTATGAAGACAGATGGATTGTGATCGATAAAAAGGTAGGACAGAGCCTAATTAAAGTTGATAGCGTCGAAAACCGCGTCGAAATCCGAGATAAAAATTTCAAATTCTAATTACTTGTGTGTTTTCATGCATCGGGTATGAAGATTTCGTGGTAGGTATAATAGTAAAAGTTTCACTTTTTTGCAGCTAGACACGCGTGTGAGGTGTCAAAACACGCGTCCGCGCGCGGCCTAACTAACGACGGTGAAATGGACGATAGGTCCGGTACAAAATTTTGAATTTAAGGTAAAAAAACGTGATTTTGTACTACGAAAATACGAAAATCGATTATTTTGGCCCTCCAACCGGCAGATCTGAACGCGCTACACGGTCCAGCCCCGAGGTATGGCAGGTAAGTAATTTATAGCGAAAACAGAAACTAATTATATACAAGGAATTTTAGAAAAACGAGATTATTGTATTAATTAAAACTGAAAATTACGAAAATTGCATTTTAGCACTTTTTATGAAGACAGATGGATTGTGATCGATAAAAAGGTAGGACAGAGCCTAATTAAAGTTGATAGCGTCGAAAACCGCGTCGAAATCCGAGATAAAAATTTCAAATTCTAATTACTTGTGTGTTTTCATGCATCGGGTATGAAGATTTCGTGGTAGGTATAATAGTAAAAGTTTCACTTTTTTGCAGCTAGACACGCGTGTGAGGTGTCAAAACACGCGTCCGCGCGCGGCCTAACTAACGACGGTGAAATGGACGATAGGTCCGGTACAAAATTTTGAATTTAAGGTAAAAAAACGTGATTTTGTACTACGAAAATACGAAAATCGATTATTTTGGCCCTCCAACCGGCAGATCTGAACGCGCTACACGGTCCAGCCCCGAGGTATGGCAGGTAAGTAATTTATAGCGAAAACAGAAACTAATTATATACAAGGAATTTTAGAAAAACGAGATTATTGTATTAATTAAAACTGAAAATTACGAAAATTGCATTTTAGCACTTTTTATGAAGACAGATGGATTGTGATCGATAAAAAGGTAGGACAGAGCCTAATTAAAGTTGATAGCGTCGAAAACCGCGTCGAAATCCGAGATAAAAATTTCAAATTCTAATTACTTGTGTGTTTTCATGCATCGGGTATGAAGATTTCGTGGTAGGTATAATAGTAAAAGTTTCACTTTTTTGCAGCTAGACACGCGTGTGAGGTGTCAAAACACGCGTCCGCGCGCGGCCTAACTAACGACGGTGAAATGGACGATAGGTCCGGTACAAAATTTTGAATTTAAGGTAAAAAAACGTGATTTTGTACTACGAAAATACGAAAATCGATTATTTTGGCCCTCCAACCGGCAGATCTGAACGCGCTACACGGTCCAGCCCCGAGGTATGGCAGGTAAGTAATTTATAGCGAAAACAGAAACTAATTATATACAAGGAATTTTAGAAAAACGAGATTATTGTATTAATTAAAACTGAAAATTACGAAAATTGCATTTTAGCACTTTTTATGAAGACAGATGGATTGTGATCGATAAAAAGGTAGGACAGAGCCTAATTAAAGTTGATAGCGTCGAAAACCGCGTCGAAATCCGAGATAAAAATTTCAAATTCTAATTACTTGTGTGTTTTCATGCATCGGGTATGAAGATTTCGTGGTAGGTATAATAGTAAAAGTTTCACTTTTTTGCAGCTAGACACGCGTGTGAGGTGTCAAAACACGCGTCCGCGCGCGGCCTAACTAACGACGGTGAAATGGACGATAGGTCCGGTACAAAATTTTGAATTTAAGGTAAAAAAACGTGATTTTGTACTACGAAAATACGAAAATCGATTATTTTGGCCCTCCAACCGGCAGATCTGAACGCGCTACACGGTCCAGCCCCGAGGTATGGCAGGTAAGTAATTTATAGCGAAAACAGAAACTAATTATATACAAGGAATTTTAGAAAAACGAGATTATTGTATTAATTAAAACTGAAAATTACGAAAATTGCATTTTAGCACTTTTTATGAAGACAGATGGATTGTGATCGATAAAAAGGTAGGACAGAGCCTAATTAAAGTTGATAGCGTCGAAAACCGCGTCGAAATCCGAGATAAAAATTTCAAATTCTAATTACTTGTGTGTTTTCATGCATCGGGTATGAAGATTTCGTGGTAGGTATAATAGTAAAAGTTTCACTTTTTTGCAGCTAGACACGCGTGTGAGGTGTCAAAACACGCGTCCGCGCGCGGCCTAACTAACGACGGTGAAATGGACGATAGGTCCGGTACAAAATTTTGAATTTAAGGTAAAAAAACGTGATTTTGTACTACGAAAATACGAAAATCGATTATTTTGGCCCTCCAACCGGCAGATCTGAACGCGCTACACGGTCCAGCCCCGAGGTATGGCAGGTAAGTAATTTATAGCGAAAACAGAAACTAATTATATACAAGGAATTTTAGAAAAACGAGATTATTGTATTAATTAAAACTGAAAATTACGAAAATTGCATTTTAGCACTTTTTATGAAGACAGATGGATTGTGATCGATAAAAAGGTAGGACAGAGCCTAATTAAAGTTGATAGCGTCGAAAACCGCGTCGAAATCCGAGATAAAAATTTCAAATTCTAATTACTTGTGTGTTTTCATGCATCGGGTATGAAGATTTCGTGGTAGGTATAATAGTAAAAGTTTCACTTTTTTGCAGCTAGACACGCGTGTGAGGTGTCAAAACACGCGTCCGCGCGCGGCCTAACTAACGACGGTGAAATGGACGATAGGTCCGGTACAAAATTTTGAATTTAAGGTAAAAAAACGTGATTTTGTACTACGAAAATACGAAAATCGATTATTTTGGCCCTCCAACCGGCAGATCTGAACGCGCTACACGGTCCAGCCCCGAGGTATGGCAGGTAAGTAATTTATAGCGAAAACAGAAACTAATTATATACAAGGAATTTTAGAAAAACGAGATTATTGTATTAATTAAAACTGAAAATTACGAAAATTGCATTTTAGCACTTTTTATGAAGACAGATGGATTGTGATCGATAAAAAGGTAGGACAGAGCCTAATTAAAGTTGATAGCGTCGAAAACCGCGTCGAAATCCGAGATAAAAATTTCAAATTCTAATTACTTGTGTGTTTTCATGCATCGGGTATGAAGATTTCGTGGTAGGTATAATAGTAAAAGTTTCACTTTTTTGCAGCTAGACACGCGTGTGAGGTGTCAAAACACGCGTCCGCGCGCGGCCTAACTAACGACGGTGAAATGGACGATAGGTCCGGTACAAAATTTTGAATTTAAGGTAAAAAAACGTGATTTTGTACTACGAAAATACGAAAATCGATTATTTTGGCCCTCCAACCGGCAGATCTGAACGCGCTACACGGTCCAGCCCCGAGGTATGGCAGGTAAGTAATTTATAGCGAAAACAGAAACTAATTATATACAAGGAATTTTAGAAAAACGAGATTATTGTATTAATTAAAACTGAAAATTACGAAAATTGCATTTTAGCACTTTTTATGAAGACAGATGGATTGTGATCGATAAAAAGGTAGGACAGAGCCTAATTAAAGTTGATAGCGTCGAAAACCGCGTCGAAATCCGAGATAAAAATTTCAAATTCTAATTACTTGTGTGTTTTCATGCATCGGGTATGAAGATTTCGTGGTAGGTATAATAGTAAAAGTTTCACTTTTTTGCAGCTAGACACGCGTGTGAGGTGTCAAAACACGCGTCCGCGCGCGGCCTAACTAACGACGGTGAAATGGACGATAGGTCCGGTACAAAATTTTGAATTTAAGGTAAAAAAACGTGATTTTGTACTACGAAAATACGAAAATCGATTATTTTGGCCCTCCAACCGGCAGATCTGAACGCGCTACACGGTCCAGCCCCGAGGTATGGCAGGTAAGTAATTTATAGCGAAAACAGAAACTAATTATATACAAGGAATTTTAGAAAAACGAGATTATTGTATTAATTAAAACTGAAAATTACGAAAATTGCATTTTAGCACTTTTTATGAAGACAGATGGATTGTGATCGATAAAAAGGTAGGACAGAGCCTAATTAAAGTTGATAGCGTCGAAAACCGCGTCGAAATCCGAGATAAAAATTTCAAATTCTAATTACTTGTGTGTTTTCATGCATCGGGTATGAAGATTTCGTGGTAGGTATAATAGTAAAAGTTTCACTTTTTTGCAGCTAGACTCGTGTGAGGTGTCAAAACACGCGTCCGCGCGCGGCCTAACTAACGACGGTGAAATGGACGATAGGTCCGGTACAAAATTTTGAATTTAAGGTAAAAAAACGTGATTTTGTACTACGAAAATACGAAAATCGATTATTTTGGTGGCCCTCCAACCGGCAGATCTGAACGCGCTACACGGTCCAGCCCCGAGGTATGGCAGGTAAGTAATTTATAGCGAAAACAGAAACTAATTATATACAAGGAATTTTAGAAAAACGAGATTATTGTATTAATTAAAACTGAAAATTACGAAAATTGCATTTTAGCACTTTTTATGAAGACAGATGGATTGTGATCGATAAAAAGGTAGGACAGAGCCTAATTAAAGTTGATAGCGTCGAAAACCGCGTCGAAATCCGAGATAAAAATTTCAAATTCTAATTACTTGTGTGTTTTCATGCATCGGGTATGAAGATTTCGTGGTAGGTATAATAGTAAAAGTTTCACTTTTTTGCAGCTAGACACGCGTGTGAGGTGTCAAAACACGCGTCCGCGCGCGGCCTAACTAACGACGGTGAAATGGACGATAGGTCCGGTACAAAATTTTGAATTTAAGGTAAAAAAACGTGATTTTGTACTACGAAAATACGAAAATCGATTATTTTGGCCCTCCAACCGGCAGATCTGAACGCGCTACACGGTCCAGCCCCGAGGTATGGCAGGTAAGTAATTTATAGCGAAAACAGAAACTAATTATATACAAGGAATTTTAGAAAAACGAGATTATTGTATTAATTAAAACTGAAAATTACGAAAATTGCATTTTAGCACTTTTTATGAAGACAGATGGATTGTGATCGATAAAAAGGTAGGACAGAGCCTAATTAAAGTTGATAGCGTCGAAAACCGCGTCGAAATCCGAGATAAAAATTTCAAATTCTAATTACTTGTGTGTTTTCATGCATCGGGTATGAAGATTTCGTGGTAGGTATAATAGTAAAAGTTTCACTTTTTTGCAGCTAGACACGCGTGTGAGGTGTCAAAACACGCGTCCGCGCGCGGCCTAACTAACGACGGTGAAATGGACGATAGGTCCGGTACAAAATTTTGAATTTAAGGTAAAAAAACGTGATTTTGTACTACGAAAATACGAAAATCGATTATTTTGGCCCTCCAACCGGCAGATCTGAACGCGCTACACGGTCCAGCCCCGAGGTATGGCAGGTAAGTAATTTATAGCGAAAACAGAAACTAATTATATACAAGGAATTTTAGAAAAACGAGATTATTGTATTAATTAAAACTGAAAATTACGAAAATTGCATTTTAGCACTTTTTATGAAGACAGATGGATTGTGATCGATAAAAAGGTAGGACAGAGCCTAATTAAAGTTGATAGCGTCGAAAACCGCGTCGAAATCCGAGATAAAATTTCAAATTCTAATTACTTGTGTGTTTTCATGCATCGGGTATGAAGATTTCGTGGTAGGTATAATAGTAAAAGTTTCACTTTTTTGCAGCTAGACACGCGTGTGAGGTGTCAAAACACGCGTCCGCGCGCGGCCTAACTAACGACGGTGAAATGGACGATAGGTCCGGTACAAAATTTTGAATTTAAGGTAAAAAAACGTGATTTTGTACTACGAAAATACGAAAATCGATTATTTTGGCCCTCCAACCGGCAGATCTGAACGCGCTACACGGTCCAGCCCCGAGGTATGGCAGGTAAGTAATTTATAGCGAAAACAGAAACTAATTATATACAAGGAATTTTAGAAAAACGAGATTATTGTATTAATTAAAACTGAAAATTACGAAAATTGCATTTTAGCACTTTTTATGAAGACAGATGGATTGTGATCGATAAAAAGGTAGGACAGAGCCTAATTAAAGTTGATAGCGTCGAAAACCGCGTCGAAATCCGAGATAAAAATTTCAAATTCTAATTACTTGTGTGTTTTCATGCATCGGGTATGAAGATTTCGTGGTAGGTATAATAGTAAAAGTTTCACTTTTTTGCAGCTAGACACGCGTGTGAGGTGTCAAAACACGCGTCCGCGCGCGGCCTAACTAACGACGGTGAAATGGACGATAGGTCCGGTACAAAATTTTGAATTTAAGGTAAAAAAACGTGATTTTGTACTACGAAAATACGAAAATCGATTATTTTGGCCCTCCAACCGGCAGATCTGAACGCGCTACACGGTCCAGCCCCGAGGTATGGCAGTAAGTAATTTATAGCGAAAACAGAAACTAATTATATACAAGGAATTTTAGAAAAACGAGATTATTGTATTAATTAAAACTGAAAATTACGAAAATTGCATTTTAGCACTTTTTATGAAGGACAGATGGATTGTGATCGATAAAAAGGTAGGACAGAGCCTAATTAAAGTTGATAGCGTCGAAAACCGCGTCGAAATCCGAGATAAAAAATTTCAAATTCTAATTACTTGTGTGTTTTCATGCATCGGGTATGAAGATTTCGTGTGGTAGGTATAATAGTAAAAGTTTCACTTTTTGCAGCTCAGACACGCGGTGTGAGGTGTCAAAACACGCGTCCGCGCGCGGCCTAACTAACGACGGTGAAATGGACGATAGGTCCGGTACAAAAGTTTGAATTTAAGGTAAAAAAACGTGATTTTGTACTACGAAAATACGAAAATCGATTATTTGGCCCTCCAACCGGCAGATCTGAACGCGCTACACGGTCCAGCCCCGAGGTATGGCAGGTAAGTAATTTATAGCGAAAACAGAAACTAATTATATACAAGGAATTTTAGAAAAAACGAGATTATTGTATTAATTAAAACTGAAAATTACGAAAATTGCATTTTAGCACTTTTTATGAAGACAGATGGATTGTGATCGATAAAAAGGTAGGGACAGAGCCTAATTAAAGTTGATAGCGTCGAAAAACCGCGTCGAAATCCGAGATAAAAATTTCAATTCTAATTACTTGTGTGTTTTTCATGCATCGGGTATGAAGATTTCGTGGTAGGTATAATAGTAAAAGTTTCACTTTTTTGCAGCTAGGACACGCGTGTGAGGTGTCAAGTAACTCTGCGTCCGCGCGCGGCCTAACTAACGACGGTGAAATGGACGATAGGTCCGGTACAAAATTTTGAATTAAGGTAAAAAAAACGTGATTTTGTACTACGAAAATACGAAAATCGATTAGATTTTGGCCCTCCAACCGGCAGATCTGAACGCGCCTACACGGTCCAGCCCGAGGGTATGGCAGGTAAGTAATTTATAGCGAAAAACAGGAAACTAATTATATACAAGGAATTTTAGAAAACACGAGATTATTGTTATTAATTAAAACTGAAATTACGAAATATTGCATTTTAGCACTTTTTATGAAGACAGATGGATGTGATCGATAAAAGGTAGGACAGAGTCCTAATTAAAGTTGATAGCGTCGAAAACCGCGTCGGAAATCCG
>CATLJQ010000033.1:0-141724 GCA_949987655.1 Polymixis flavicincta | reverse complement strand
TTTTTTTTTTGAGGGTGGGCCATCATCAAAGAACTTTTCCTGCTCTGAGCGGAGCGGGAGGGCGTGTCAGACTTTTACTGAGTAACACCCACCCGTGTTCCTTCAGTTGACTGTGTGCTAGGGGCCACGGTATCTCTTTCGAACATCCGCACCCCTGGTAGGCATCGGCCCTAGCAGACCCCACCAGTTGGTGCTGCCATCTCTTTGAGGCGCGCGTGGAACACAACGCGCAGTCGACCCGGGCTTGGTCCTTACCGGACAACGAGCTACCCATTACTCACCATCCATAAGCCCACGTCTACGGATCGTCCTGGGATTCCCACCAACGCCCAGGGCGGCTCCTGCGTCGACTAGGGCCGTGAGCGCGCATAGATTGCCTCTCCCTTACGTGCGCGGCCTCTCTCTTCGCGAGCATTACCGCTTCGCAGAAGGAAGTGACGGCTTCCTATGTACTCTCGCTCCGTACCATGGCCTGGACCAGGGCCGGACGTGAGAGATCACCACCGCCGTTCGCCTCTACGAGGACACGGCGGTGCTACTCCCAAGCCGGGCAGACCTCCACCGTATGCTCCACTGTGTCCTTCGGGCTATTTACGCAGTAGTAATACCTGGGCGTTTCCACCCGCCTTATCCAAAACGGAACCTCCCGAAACTACCGTGTCCGGTGAGGACCTGCGTCACGCGGAAGGTGAGGACGTGACGCCTCTCAATGCACTTCTCCAAGAGGGGAAAGAGGTTACACCGTTGCTTGCATATTCTATTATATACCTTTTCTAAATATTCTGGATTTATCGTGTGGAACATGAAATGGAACGCGCTGGCGTGTGCAAATGTTGTGAAGCCCAGTGCCACGACCCTGAAATGACGCAATACATATAATTATACCGGATGACATTTTTTAGCGTCTGGACAACAATATGACGTGTCGTGTAAGTAGAATAGAACTCATATACGCTGACCTTTCCCTGGTAGCATTGATTTAATAAAAGTTCGGAATATCCTTAAAATACATGAAAAAGAATACATCCTACGACACTCGCGTAAAACTAATAATAGCCAAAATAGTAATAGTAAACGAGCGTCAGCTGCGATCACCCATGAATGAAGAATGATGAAGTGTACATTTTTGCAACTGATCGTATTGTAGTATGTAGTAGGCAAATAATTTGATACACTGTGTGACGCGTGTCTTGAAACCGTAAACAAAATAAATTACGTCTCGTAAGATCGGTTAAGCTTTGATAGAAGTGTAAACAAACCTGTTGATGTTAAATTCTTATAACAATCACTCACATTCATCTGTATTTCGAAGGTTTTAGCTTGATGTGTAAAAAAAAGAATCCTAACAATTATTATTGTAGTTTTATTTTATTGTAGAATTATTATAGTAACCATTGAAACAAATGCGTAGTGGACTAAGCGAATTGCCAAAAGATGCGGTAAGAATAAGACGGCTCGTTAGTGAAATGGTTGAGCGATTGCACGCGTAAGAAGTGGTATGGATGCATATCCATTGAATGGAGTAGCTTCCATACCACATACTGGTTTACGCCAAATCGACAAGCTGCTTGCCGGGTGCTCCTCCTCCTCGGGTGTTGCTGGAAATATTCTAGGATGGCGTCTTCAACATGTATGGACAAGGGTGGCCGGCCTCTGCCCCTGGCATGACCGGGAAGCTGAAACTGGCCATGGTCAAGTAACCGCTGATAAGTGCGGAATATCAAGTCTGTGTTGGGGTTCCGGGGGTCAGGGATTCCGTTACGTCTAAGGGATTGTGGGTATTCTTCGTCGGTGTACATTCGCCTCGCACCATTTAAATTTTCACCGGACAAAAAAAAAAACCTCATCATGGCAAGGTACTCTACGCTGGAGTATGCGTACGTCATTTTGAAAACAATCACTGTGCAGTTGAAGCACACGCGGAAAAAACAGCGATCGACGTCACGCTGTGACCAATCGCAGGTGACTGGAGAAACGGAGAGCGGCGCGCGCGGGCGGGAGGGGATGCGCATGCGGTGAAACGTGAGCGGTACCTACGCCTGCGAAAAAAGCGGCCGGCTTCAAAGGATTGAATTTCGCTACGAATTTTCATTGATAATTTCTGCGCGTAGAGTAGGGTGCCTATAAATTGGATTTTGATATTATTTGCCCATTTTTTGTTTTTTTTTTTTTTACTTTAATGTTTTTTAATTTTTAGTATGAAAAGTTTACTACAAAAAAGTAATAGTATTCATTCATAGGTTAATTTCATTTTAGTTTAGAAAAATACAAAAAGGGTAATTTCCGTACCACAGGCTTCTACCCCGTTCACCTATTATACCCAATTTTTTTCCAGACGCTAAAAAAAATCAGCCTGTATATTGTTAAAAAAAAAAAAAAAAAATTCAGACGTTACAGTCCATAGATTGTTAGTAATTAGTTAGTAACAATTTATGCTTATCTGCTATGTTAGTAGTGTTAGTAATTAGATAACTATGAGTTTCTTTACATGATTAAACCTACAGCCACCTCCACCAGGTACCTCTGGATGAGGCAGTCTGGTCTCGCAACAATCATTTTCAGGATGCCATTCCGACTGTTACGTAAACGTTGCAGTAAGGATGCTGCTTTCTTTCGCATGATGGCATGAAAGCCATCTGTATGAGCTTCCGCAAACATCCCCGACGCACTACAACGCCACGGCAGCCGCAATAGCATCCTGAAAATGTTGTTATATTGCACACGCAGGACGTTGTAGGCTCGGCTCGTGTGCGACACCCACAGGCCGCTCGTGTAAAAAGACTGGCAGAACGCCTTAAATAAACTCACTTTAACGTCTACTGTACATCGAGCGAACCTGCGGGCAAGCATATTGCCTCTCACCGCCAACGCCCTGCGTTCGCGCTCTATGTCTTCGTCATCCCGTAAGGTGGGTAAAGGTACTGGTGACAACGTGACCCAGGTACTTAAAATGATTGACCACTTTGAGTTCTGTGCCGTTGAGATATACCGGAGGTACACGGCGAGGCCGTGGTTTCGGCGCTCTGAACACCAAGAGCTCACTCTTCTTTGAGTTATATTTAAGGCCGTGCACCTCCGCATACATCTCGCAGGTCGACAGTAACTCTTTCAACCCACTTATCGATGGACTGAGCAGCACCATGTCATCCGCGTAGCTGATGTTATTAAGACAGGTGCCATCAATGTGGCAGCCAACACGTGCGCTGCTCAGTCGCTCAATAAGCTGATTCATGTATACATTAAATAACAAAGGCGAGCTTAACCCCCCCTGCCTTTCACCGCATTCCATCCTATACTCACCCGACATTGTACGGACCCATCTCACTCGGTTTGTCTGATGAGCATACCAGTACCTGAGAATAGCTATATATCCCTCCGGCACACCCGCGCTCCTCAACTTGTCCCATAGCACATCGTAGACGACGAGGTCAAACGCTTTCGACAAGTCGAGAAAACACGCATACACCGGTAGTTTTTCTGGCGGTATAGTACTTGACGGTGTGTTTTTGGCTAAAGATGGCGCTCTCCGTGGACACACCCGCCTTAAAGCCGAACTAGGCGTCGTGCACCGTCACGTGTTCTGAAAGACTGCCATTCAACAAACCGTCCAGCACCTTCGCTGTGATGGTAGCGAGCGAGATGGGTCTATAATTATTTATATCGGATGTGTCACCCGTCTTGTTTTTAACTATGGGGACCACTATCGTCCGCATAAGCGGTTTTGGTAAATAAGAGTGACCCGTGCACAGGGTAAAAACAGTGACAACACTCTAGGCAGATGGACCCCAGCGTGTTTGAAATGTTCGATACTGAGGCCATCATGACCCGGTGACTTTCCACGTTGCATATTTGAAATA
The DNA here is from genome assembly GCA_949987655.1 of Polymixis flavicincta. NCBI lineage: Eukaryota > Metazoa > Arthropoda > Insecta > Lepidoptera > Noctuidae > Polymixis > Polymixis flavicincta. Next base: position 137,867 of record CATLJQ010000033.1, on the reverse strand, counting down.
ATTCTAGCCACTCTCTTGGCGAATCAATCGACGACGGCGGCTCAATTGACGTTTTATAGAACTGGCCACTTTGATCTCAAAAAGCTGGCGTTTGGGTAAGCATAACTGGGTGGAACAGATACGTCAGAGATGTTCATGTGAGGGCCAGGCTTTGCTTTCAGATATGGGTGCTGAATGGAAAACCCCCTGTCGGATACGTTTACGAAAAAATGTCTGAATCCAGGAAACTTTTTAAGTCTAGATTGAAGTGGTGTCAGGATAACGAGCAAAAAATTAAAATGGACATCATTGCAGACCACCACTGCAAGAAGGATTTTAAGGGTTTTTGGAAAAAGATAAATCTGTTAAATACGAAGCCTGGTCACCCTGTGAGTGTGGCTGGCGTGCATGAACCACGGGAAATTGCCAACCGTTTTCAACAGCATTTTAAAGTTGACTCGCTTTTGGATTCGGCACCGCAGATGCTTGATGCTGACTCAGCCGTCGTAGATCTTAAAGTCAGATTTTCAGCCAAGGATGTGGCAGGCATTGTTAGAGATATGAAAAGAGGTAAATCTCCTGGTCACGACAGCCTCAGCATCGAGCATCTGCAAAATGCAGGAGTTCACTTGCCAAGGGTGTTGGCCATGTTTTTTAATCTGTGCGTTAGCCATTCGTACCTTCCTGATAGATTGATGTACACTGTTGTTGTACCAATTCCTAAAAATAAAACCGGTGATACTTCGGATTTATTAAATTATAGACCGATTTCGTTAGCCACGGTTATTGCGAAAGTGCTGGACAGTCTGCTTGACCATCAACTGGGCAGGCATATTAAGCTCCATGACGCACAATTTGGATTTCGATCTGGTTTGTCAACGGAAACTGCTATTATGTGTCTTAAGCAGACTGTTCAATATTATAGTGATCGGAAAACACCCGTTTTTGCATGCTTTCTCGATCTTTCAAAAGCTTTGGACCTGGTGTCATATGACAAACTATGGCGCAAGCTCGAGGGTGAGACGGATTGCAGTCCGGAAATTACATCTATTTTTAGGTACTGGTACAACAACCAGAAAAATAGTGTCAGATGGGCAGGCTCTTTCTCGGATGTGTACCGGTTGCAGTGCGGGGTGAGACAGGGTGGACTGACTTCACCGAAACTCTTCAACCTGTACATGAACCGGCTTGTCGGTGAACTCAGCAGTGCCAATGTCGGGTGTTACATAGACGGCGTTTGTCTCAACAATATCAGTTATGCCGATGACATGGTGCTGCTGAGTCCATCGATCGGCGGTCTGCGTAAGCTGGTGCAGATTTGTGAATCCTATGCGGAGGCCCAAGGGCTCAGATACAACGCGAAGAAAAGTGAACTCCTAGTATTTAAGGGGCGGGGCAAAAATTACGTGACTGTACCTACAGTCACCTTAGCTGGTACCCCCTTGAATAGAGTCGCTCAGTTCAAGTATCTGGGCCACTGGGTTTCCGAGGACCAAAAGGATAACGCAGATGTGGAAAGGGCACGTAGGGCGTTGGCTGTCCGGTGTAATATGTTGGCCCGCAGGTTCGCGCGTAGCAGTAATCAAGTGAAAGTGACTCTTTTTAAGTCTTACTGCCAAACACTATACACGTGCAGCCTGTGGGTTAACTACACACTTGGGTCATACAACGCCCTGCGTGTTCAATACAACAACGCGTTTAGGGTGCTGCTGGGGCTACCACGATTCTGCAGTGCTTCGACTATGTTCGCAGAAGCGCACACTGATGGGTTCCATGCTATTATAAGGAAGCAGTGTGCGTCGCTGCTAGGTCGTGTTAGGTCCAGTAGCAACAGTTTGATAAGCGTGTTCGCCGACAGGTGGGACTCACCACTGCTGCGCCACTGGATACTTTTGCATACTGCACTGTGAGCAGTGGTCAGTTCCTCCCGGTCCTAATGTGTGTAACTGTTTCTAACTGTTTTTATTTGTATGTGATGTTTTATGTTTTATTTTATTTTTGCTGTCGATTCGTTTTTTAAATGTGTGTGTATGTAATTATGGATTTTAATCTGAAATAAATGGTTTATTATTATTATTATTATTATAAGAATTCCAAATTCAAATTTATTTCAATTTTAAGCTTGTTTATTTGTGTTTCGAATGTAATAATTCATTTGTTTTCGCGCCATTTAATTTTGTTTTGACATCGTTCTGTGCTCAATATGGAAAACATAAAATATAGCATTATTTTCGAATACGAATTCCATCGTGGCACTAGCGCTGCAGAAACAGCTCGAAGGATTAATAATGTGTACGGAGAAGCCATAGTAAAAGAAAACACAGACGTTTTTGGTTCCAACGCTTTCGTTCTGGAAATTTTGACCTCCAGAACAAACCTCGTGGACGGCCGGAGACTCTAGTAGTCAATGAGGAATTGAAAGTGATCGTGGAAGCGGATCCATCTCAAACCACGTCAGAGTTGGCTGCAGGCTTCGGTGTGAGTGATAAAACCATTTTGAATCATTTGAAACAAATTGGAAAAGCGAAAAAGCTTGAAAAATGGGTACCGCATGAACTAAGTGAAGCAAACCAACAAACACGCGTCGACTGCTGCGTCACGTTACTCTACCGTCACAATAACAAGGGCATTTTGAATCGTATCATTACTTGTGATGAAAAATGGATCCCAAACAATAATCGGAAACGCTCATCACAGTGGTTAAATCCAGGAGAACCGGCTAAATCCTGCCCCAAGCGAAAGTTGACTCAAAAACAGGTACTGGTTAGTGTCTGGCGGACCAGCGTTGGTGTCATCCACTACAGCTTCCTAAGATCTGGTCAGACGATTACGGCAGATCTGTATTTTTTATTTTATTTTTTATTATTATTTATTCATTATCAAGTAACAATAGACTCATTATCAGGCAAATAATTACAACACAAATATATTAACATAAAAAACCATTGACTAAATAAATTACAATTATTGTTAAATCAAAATTAAATTAAAACACATTACTGGTCAACAAAAAATAAAATAAAATAAAACTGATTATAATAAAACATTTTCGGTCACAATAATTATAATTTTCTAACCGGCATTGGAACAGCAACATGCCTGCCACATCCATGCCGGATATAAGGGCAGTCCAATCTTTCGGCAATCATTGCCAAGATGGCGTTGGGGCTGGCCCGCACCTGGCGCACCAGGGACGCACACCGCTTGCGCATAACAGCATGGAAACAATCAGTGCGTGCCATCGCAAACATCCCTGATGCGCTACAGAAACGGGGCAGCCCCAACACCGCCCGGAACGCATTGTTGTATTGGACACGCAGGGCACTGTATGCCCTTTCAGTATAATCAACCCACTGGCTGCACGTGTATAGAGACGTGCAGTACGCTTTAAAAAGCGTGACCCTGACACCAACAGAACAACGCGCAAACCTGCGGGCTATCATGTTGGCTCGCACCGACAGCGCCCTCCGCTCCCGCTCCATGCTAGCATGATCTTTCAGGTCCTCTGTGAGAAGATGGCCTAGATATTTAAATTTGTCCACTCGGTCTATTGGAACACCATCAAGAAGAACAGTCGGTATGTTCATAGGGCTCGACACACCGATGGCCTGAAAAACCATGCATTGGCTTTTCTTCCCATTATACCTTAACCCATGACCACGCGCGTATTCTGCACACGTACTAATTAGTCTCCTCAGCCCACAGATCGACGCGCTCAGCAACACCATGTCGTCGGCATAACTTATATTGTTAACAGGAACTCCGTCTACATAGCACCCGACATGTTGACTGCTGAGCGAGACGATCAGTTCGTTCATATATAGGTTGAACAATGTGGGCGAGGTCAGACCGCCTTGCCTTACGCCACATTCGCTAATATAAGGGGTCAGACATCGCCCCCGCCCATCGGACACTGTTGACCTGGTGCCCGTACTAGTACCGGAGTATGCTGATGAGTTCCCTTGGCAAATCCGTGCTCTCCAGCTTCCCCCAGAGAACATCGTGCGAGACGAGGTCAAAAGCCCTGGATAAATCGAGGAAGCACGCGTATACCGGGGTCTTTCTCTTCGTGTAATATTTAACGGTGTGCTTTAGACACAAAATTGCACTCTCTGTGGACAGTTTAGGTCGAAAACCAAACTGGTTATCATGAAGTGTTACATGCCTTTTTAACTGCGTGTTAAGCACACCGTCAAATACCTTTGCGACCACAGTTGCAAGCGATATGGGCCTATAGTTGTTTTTATCCGCCATATCGCCAGTTTTATTTTTAACCACTGGCACTACAACTGTCTTCAAAAAGTCAGCCGGCAGGTAGGAGTGGCAAACACACAGCGAGAAGAACATTGCAAGAACTCTTGCCAGGTGCGGCCCAGCGTGTTTCAAGTGCTCAATGCTGAGTGCGTCATGCCCAGGGGACTTACCCCGCGCAATCTGGCTGATTGCTCCCGCGACATCTTTCGCGAGGAAGCTCATTCCTTTAATTTTATTGCACGGATCAGCATTCAGCACCACATTCGCCGGACCATGTGGCGACCGGACCGAAAACTGTTCTCTGAAAACGTTTGCAATGCTCTTGTGATCACTTATGCCATCGATGCTCCCCGGTAGGCCAGGCCTAGAATTAACTGTTCGCGTTTTTCGCCAAAACCCACGAAAGTCACCTTTCGAGTGTTGTTCAGCGAGGGCGTCCATCCGAATCTGGTCCTGATTATTCTGGCACCACCGTAACCTTGACTTAAACACCTTTCTACTCTCTCGCATCTCTTCATACATACAACCGGACTTAGGTCTACCACACATAACCCACTCGTTAAGTCTCAGACTGGCCACCCTGTGAGCCTCGCCCACATGTCTGTTCCATCCCGCCAAGCGTGCACCACGCCCGCCATTCCGCGTCCTTCCCCCCTTCATCATAGCCGCACCCTGAAGGGCATTCACAATGTCAGAGTATAGCTTATCCAGAACACGCCTATGGTCATGATCACTACATAAATAATCCGCACATTGTGTACATTCTAAAGGAAAATCAACTAATTTTAATTTCCTGTGACACTCCACATTATACATTAAGGTCTGTTTTTCATTTCTTTCTCCCCATAGAATATTATTTTATAAATTATTTTCATCACTAACTGTACTTTCGACCATCTTGGGCGTTAACACTTCCAGATTGCATTCCACAATCAGAGGATAGTGATCCGACCACATAGTGTCATACCTCACAAAAACATTAGTGATAGACTGCTTCGCCGCGTGAGTTACAACACAATGATCGAGCCAGCTGGGCGTCCCGTGCACATCACTGATGAAGGTATAGGTACCGGAATTTCTTCCTAACATTTCTACATCTACGCACGACCAGCTCTCCTCGCTACAAACATCAATAAGTTCATTGTAAAATAACTCACCTGGGTCCGCATTAAAATCACCCACCCAAAATTGCCGGCAATTGGAAACCATGATGGAAAAGCTAGCCGTTAAACAGCCGAGATTGGTCAACCGCTCTAGCCTACTGCTGCTTCAAGACAACGCTAGACCACACACTGCACAACAGACGGTGGCGAAACTAGAGGAGCTAGGATTGGAATGTCTCCGTCACCCACCATACTCCCCGGACCTTGGTCCAACCGATTACCACTTTTTTTTGGAATTTGGATAATTTCTTAATTGGAAAAAAAAACCATTCAGATGAGGCAGTCCAAAACACCTTCAAAGATTTTGTTGATTCTCGCTCCCGCAATTTTTTCAGCAAAGGAAGCAATGAACTCCCTATAAAATGGCAAAAGTGCATAGATCACAACGGTACCTACTTTGATAGACTAAATAAAAAAAATGTAAAAAAAAAATTGTTTTTCTTTTTCCATATAAAACATCAATTTCATATGTAAGGACCTAATAATTTCAATCAAATCAAATTCAAAATATCAATCAATGTTATCGAAGGAGCCCTAAACGCTGTTAATAAATGCGGAACCCGAATATTTAGACAGTTCCAACCAAAAGAACAAACACTTTTCTTCAGAGGATATTTGCGGTCGGGGTCTAAGTGATACATTATCGCTTGTGAATAGACCTGCTAGAGAAACAGTTTAAAACTTTTTATTTATGATTGAAGATTAGTTTTCTTTATTTTTTTTTAAATAATAATAAATTTATTTAATAAAAACGGATACAAAAGGGTACATTTAGTAAACAGTAGTAAATTTCCTATACAATTATTTTGTCTAAAAATAAACTATTTCTAAAATATTTTATTACAAGTGCAAGTGATAATGTTCCGGAATTAGAATGTTATGTAGCGACCCACCCGAACTAGGTTTATTCAAACCTGTGTTTCGGACCATCACTTTACATTTCAATTAAATTGGGACGTTAACATTTAAAATTAAATTTATGTAAAAATAATCTATTAATAACTACGAGATAAAGCATATTGGTAATTAAACATTAATACTTACAACTAAGCCCATGTAAATACTACAAAAGTAAATAACTACGAGGGGATAAATTATCATCATGACATAATTTCTAGAAGGTTTTCTGTGTCTGTGTAATTGAGTAACGCTAAGTATTCTGATAACATAGTACTACATTTTTTATAGCTTAAACTATAGATGCTCATTAATTTGTTAAATCTATTATACAGAAAAGGACCTAAAAACACATAAAATCGATTTGTAAACGCATGTCTAGTTTGAGGCTTTATGCAAACGAAATCCTTCCTTCTCTTGTCGGAAGGTACTGGGTCAAAAGGAAGTGCAGTGTGCTGGTGAAGTACTATGCTTAGAAAGAATAATTGCCGAACTGTTAGTACATTACATGCAATGTAGAGCTGGTGCGTAGGAAATCTAAAAGGGCGAAAGGTAGCAACCTTTAGAATTGCTCTCTGAGCACGCTCTAGAGGGAGTAAAATTGTTTTTGCTGCACCACCCCATGAAGTTATGCAATAGCTAAGAATGGATTGACACAAAGCTAAATAAACCTGTTTAATTAATTTATAGTCGGCTATGTTCCGTAAATTCTTAAAAACATATATTAATTTGCGCACTCTAGTACAAAGTAAATCGATATGTTTACGGAAATTTAGATTCGAGTCAATGGTGACACCTAGATATTTGAAGTGGTCAGCTTTAGCTAAAGTGGTGCAAGAACATGCAGTGTCAGCGGACGTCCTACAATTATGTGCGTAAATGTTTAGATTAGTAAGCGGTATGTTAGTGTTTCTCATTGCAAATAAAATGTATTTTGTTTTATCTGCATTTAATGTTAGGATGTTACTATGGAGCCAATCGGACACTATGTTAAAACCATTTTGAGCATGTTCATAGACCTCAACTCTTGATTTAGCTGAGAAGAGTAGAGCGGTGTCATCAGCATATGACATTATGATACCATTTGGAAGTGCCAGGCTGCACAGTTCATTTATATAGATTAAAAATAATGTGGGGCCCAAAATGCTGCCTTGGGGAATTCCAAAAGCACTATTTTTAAGTTCAGAACTTGTATAGTGACCTATTTTTACACATTGATGACGCTCGCTGAGATAATCAGCAAATAGTAGAAGTTGTGCTCCTCTTATCCCTAGTGTTTCAAGCTTGTGCAAAAGTAAAGTACAAGAGATAGTGTCGAAGGCCTTGGCGAGGTCTAGAAAGATACCAATTGTGTGCATACCATTATCTAGATTGGTAGCAATATAATTAGTTAATTTGTGTACTGCTTGGCCAGTTGATCTTTTGGGCCTAAATCCAAATTGATTATGTGAGAGTAATTTGTTATCTTCCAGATATTTTATCAGCCTACAGTTAATAATTTTTTCTAAAACTTTTGAGAGTCCCGTTAACACTGAGATGGGTCTGTAGTTATTCACACAGTTTTTATCTCCAGACTTGAAAACAGGAGTGACCATAGCTTTTTTAAGGAGTTTTGGAAAAATTCCTTTAGATAAACATAGCTGAAAAATGTGGGTTAGCGGAGGGGCGAGTATGTATCTAAATCTTTTAAGTATATTATTGGGTATTTCATCCCACCCAGTAGCACATACATCTTTTAACCCGCATAGTAATCTTACAACTTCGTTAACGTCAGTATCTAATAAAACAAAAGAATTTAATGTAGATGATGTCGCAGTCGTGTTTTGAGGGGATAAAGTAAAATTTAACGATTTTTCAGCCAGGTTTTTACCAACGTTAGCAAAGAAGTTGTTCACTTTATTCATTGCTTCGGATGGATTTATCGCTGAAGACAGTAAATCAAGTGGAGGCTCGGAATTTTTCGTTCTAAATGTATTCGTTTTTATACATTTCCACACGAGTTTACTATTTTTTCCCGCCTTTTGTAATTCATTTTTATCATACTGATTTTTTAGTTTTTTCAAAAGATTATTGCAGAAGTTCCGGTACCTTTTATATGTAACAGAAATTATTTCGTTATCAGGTGCAAGTTTAAATTTTAGGTGAAGTTTGTCTCTATGTCTTATACAACGAACTAGACCGGGTGTGATCCAGGGTTTGATACAACTGTACTTTCTGGGCATAGTCTGAGTAAATGTGTTTTTGCTTATTGATAATTGTAATGAATCTATGAAATACTTTAAAGAATTATTTGCATCGTTTGAATTATAAACAGGGTCAAAATTAATACCGCGTATGTCATTTTCGAGGTTTGTCATGTTGACTTTAGTATAGCTACGCATGCAGTTTTTTCTAGGTGAACTTATTTGTAATGTTAGTAAAACAGCTTGATGATCAGTAAGCGAAGAATTAGTAACCAATGTTTTCGATGGATTTTTGGATTTTAGAATAATGTGGTCTAAGCATGAACCGCTTTGATGCGTGGGGTAATAGTGAGCTGGTAGTAGTCCATGAAATGAGCAAATATTCAGATAATCATGTACATGGGTATCTATTTTCTCAGAAGCAATGTTAATGTTAATATCACCCAAAAGTACGATGTTTTTAAAAGATGATAAGGATTTTAAGTTTGTGTCGAGTGAGTCTAGAAATCTGACTATATTTTGTGAAGGAGGCCTATAAATAGCCATGAGTACTGTATCGGGACTAATTTTAATGATTAAGCAATTACTATCTTGTGATACCGGTTCTTCTTTGATTGCACTTAGATTATTTTTGATGTATACTACTACTCCATCGTTTTGGTTTATGTTTCTCTCGGTTTTGTATGAATAATAACCGTCAAGAGATGGTAAGTTGACCGTCTTTTTTGACAACCAACATTCTGTTAGGACGATAACATCACAGCATATATCAAGATTCTGTAATAACACTTCAAAGCCGTCCATGTTTCGATTAATGCTGCGAATATTCTGTGTGAGCAGGGTTAACGTTTTGACACTAGAAGGAAGAAGGTGTTTACAGTCCTCAACATTACACATTTTAGATTCAGATACAGAAAAATTATCTAGATCACAAATAAGCTGATTTGTCATGACCGTTACAAACTAACTGAAAATATAAATTAAATAAAAGAAAAACTACCTGATTGAGTGCTTACTAAATACAAGAATACGGCGGCGCTCTTAGGCGCCTTCATAATCTATTGAGTTAATATAGTTCCTCTCAGCATATATGCGCGCCGGGCAACTTACGTCACCAGTTGGATGGTCACATTTCCTCTTGAATCGTTTGCACGTCGCACATTGAGGGGGAGAAGATTTGCTGCTGCATTCCTTGAACGAGTGTCCAGTCTCACCACAGTGGTTGCAAGTAGGACTAGTTTCTCGGCAAAACTTGGCTGCATGTCCGAACTGCTGGCAATTGAAGCACCTAGTGACTATCGTGAAATCTCTCACAGGGCATGATGTCCAATTAATAAAAATTCGGCTTTGATTAACTAACATTTTTCTAATGCTAGCGGGTAGTTCTATAATGTAATTACAGGTAGGAAGGTCTTTTTTACCCGATTTATGGCTCAGTTTGATACTCGCAACGAAGGACTCACGAGTTAAATTGGGAAACTTATCTGAGAGGTTTTGCTCGAAAATGCACTCAAATACCTCCTGCTCTGTTAGGGTAATGGGGACACCAATAACAGCAACCCTCGGGCGGCGTTTAGAAGGTTCTTCTATTGTAAGGCCCGATGACACCAACTTTTCCGAATTCTTAAGTTTCTCAATATCGCCTTTATTTTCTGTGCTAATCAAAACGCCGCCATTTTTTACTTTTCTCAGACCACGGACATGAAGCTTTAGTTGCTCGGGGGAGATTATCTTTTGTACAAGTGACTTGGTGTCGTCACTTGTTTGGGTCTTGTCGCTGGGGTAGATGGCAACTGAGCTCAAATTTGCAGGACGGACGAAGTTATCGGAACCTTTCTTCACCATGTTTGCATAAGACGAATTTTCCGAATTATTCATCTTTGTCTCTACGACCTCTTTGAACTGCTGGAGAGAGTGCACAACATTCTGGTGATCCTGTAGGTGCTGGATTGTAGTATGGGCTACAATCGTTTTCTGCTTCAACGATTGGTATAAGACGGCCATCTGAGAAGTCCCACTCGAGACCTTTCTGCAAAGGGTGGAAACACGAAGCTTCTGGTCTGAGTTCATTTTCCCTTCACCAACAATACTGCAAACTTCGTTGAGGATGGCATCTATAGATCCCATCCATCTCTGGATCTCTGGAGTACTAATAACTTCACTCGGTAGTTCATTCTCCTTGGGTGCTGGTGGATTTGGGTCGCTCGGGGGTACCGGTTCAGTAGGCGTCGGTGGAGGACTACGCCGAAGTAATTGGCTTCGACCAAACGGGCTCGAACCTGGGTTCGACATACTAGCAAAACCACTTTTTCTATTGTTTATAAAAATATTTAGTTCATTTTGCACAATGTAAGTCAGTAAGAAATCAACAAATCACACGCGACACACTTTACTTTTACACTGACGTCGCAAAAAATTATATTTATTTGTAGTTATTGTTTATTTCATTATAATCAACACAAAACACACGTCCGCTTTGTCTCGCGCCTCGTAAAGTCTTCCTATATTGTATTGTATTGCATGCTTACTAACTTTTAGGTTAATTAATTTCTTTGCACAGCAATTCTTCCCTTGAATACCTACCTCTCCTGTTCAGTACAAGTATTGGGGTAAGATTTGGCAGATTAAACTGAAGACAATTAAAAAATACCTGACACCTTCCATAGGGTCCAGAGCAATCTGTCGAGGGTCACCACCTTGACGAATAAATGTCAGTCGGCGCCAGTTGGCTGGTATTGAGAATGCAGATAGCAACTTGTTTTCTGAAAAAGAAGAAGATAACTGCAGTAGCTGAATGCTTTCATGTTTGTGGAGCTTTGAAAATGGGAGTTATCAGAGGGGCAATTGACAATTCGACAACATTAATTGCATTGTTTACGTTGTTGAGCCGTCACATATTTCGAACATGATTATGAAGCAATGGATATTAATAGTGTGTTAGGTATGCTATAAGGACAGTCCCAGGTGAACCGCCTCAGCCAACCTTGCTGACTGACACACGAGAGAATAAGAAGAAATCTTTGACTTACTATTAGGAGTCTCTGCAGCACAGCTATCATAAATAGTCCCAACAATATTAGCTACGACCAAAGCATAAATAATTAGTTTGAATATGTGTTCCGCGGTCGTTGGGGGCTGTACAGTGACGGTATCAGCGTGTGTGCGGCAGTAGTGAAGAGTGTGAAGTGAGGCACGGAGCTCGTTCCGTTGCACGTAGTGGTCAGCACAACGTTCGAACCAAAGCGAAGTGTTGCTTTTGAAGGCAAGCCAAGAGTTGTCCGAAGTGGCCAAGGTCGCAGAGCGTGTGTTCAAACAGTAACCACGATGTATACGCGTACGGTTGAAATTCCGGTACGATTCATCTGAGTATGCCTGGAAAACACACATAACAGTTAATGCCTCACTCCTTACAAAGGAAACGCAATGAATAACCCGATTTGAAATTTTATTTCCCTTGGCCTGCTTCTGTCCAGAATTAAATATGAGTACCAACCTTCATGAGCTCGTAAGTAGGGTGTGGCTGTGTTGCCGGGTTGAGCTCGAAGGTCCCGAGACAGTAGACCCCATCGGCCCTCGTGAGGCATCGCTCGTATTCGTCCAGGTGGAACAATTTTGGAAAATTGGCTACGTCTCCATCTGGAAGTCCTAGGTGAAACCGAACATGTACAGTAGGTACCTAAACTATTTTCTTAATGTCCGTCGGTAAATCATCCCATGTTTATCACTTTAACAGCTTCGCTCCCATTTTTAAAATAAATAACATTAAATTCAAAAAGTAGGTATTAAAAACTCTATATACTTCCAAGTCGATTGAGAGCGTCCGGTCTGCACTAAGTACAAAAGGCAACTGAGAGAAATCCCACGACTAACGACACACGAAGTTTGCCGAGGTACATTAAGAAAATAGTTGTAGGTACTGTACATCATGTATCAGAAAGGTGCGGTCATATTTAAGGGTGTCGTTCAGACCATCAAACTGAACAACTTTCTCCATGGGATCGTCATCGCGACATTCCCGAAAATTTGGTCGAGTAGGTCGATTGATGTTTTTTTTTATGGCACAGTTCATCAAATACAGAATATTAAAATAAAAACTTGTCGTGCATTGTCTTGCAAACCAAACGTGTGTGCCAAACAGCCCAATAGCTTCGAAAGTGGCTGAAATATTGATTGCAAAATTCCAAGACATACAAGTAAAGTTAAATAAATTTTTTAACTTTTAATTAAAATGCCTTCTAAGGCACGGGACAAATACAAGAGACGTCGGGCGGAGGTGAGGCGCGGGTACAGCGCGGGCGCACCGCCACATCTTTGATATTTCATACAAAATGTATAGCAGAGGTGGGGCGCGAGACAAACTGAGACGGCGGGGCGCGGGCGCCGCTTCAGCGCCCTCGGCGCACCCGCTCTTAGCAGTATCATGCCGCACAGTGTACAGACAGTGCAGAAATGTGCAAAATGTGTCACTGAAAAGAAAAGATTGAAATGTATCTTTCGATCACTGGGATATGTACTCGTATCACTCTTTTATCTCTTTAAGTAACAGTAGCTCACGCTCTCGGCGCAAGCCACGATCTGGGTGCTTACTCTGGAATTTAAAATTCCGATAGATCGACATTGGTCAAACGTCAGTTGGTTGACTTAAATGTCAGGGATTTTCTAGAGTCCATCCCCCTTATTACAAAACAAGGTTTTTCTTTAGGTATGGTTTAAACCGTCGAGCCTGTATTTTAAATAAGAACCTAACTGAAATCGAAATACAGCTCCTTTTACAAAACTGACAAGTTAGTCCAGTACTAAATTGTCAGCCAGGGGTGCGGGTTTGTTCGAAAGAGATACCACAGCCCCTGGCATACGGGCTACTGAAGGAACACGGGTGGGTTTTAGTCAGTAAAAGTCTGACACGCCCTCCTGCTCCACCCAGAGCGGGAGAAGTTATTTGATGATTTCCCACCCAAAAAAAAAAAACCCCCCCCGACGCAAAAAGACGTATGTTATAAGTTTGACTGTTATGTGTGTCTTTCTGTCTGTGGCACCGTAGCTCTTAACTGGGTGAACCGATTTGGAAGCGGTTTTCTTTATTTAAAAGAAGGTTTTCTAGTAGTTATATTTAGACATATTTCATCAAAATCGGTTCAGCCGTTAGAAGGTTATCAGCTCTTTTCTGGTTGATGAAGGGATTTCAACAACGTTCACGGGTCTGATCGAATCCAAATTTGGTATTCTATGACTCCAATGATATTAGACGAACGAAGTAACCTTGAACTGATGCTGGAGTCATCAGCCATCACCTTGAATTTCCAGGATATCCAACTTCCTCACCAACAAACAGCAGAAGCATCATGTTTGGGCTCATTGAAAAGGTCGCATTTAACAGGTTATGGATAAATGGTGACCAGGGACTGATGATGGAGTAGGAACGAGGAAAAATTATTCACAAACCTCACTGTGGGAAACTTACGTAAAGCTGCGCAGATTTAGGCGTCTATGTGTCGATTGTAGCGGGTTTAATACTACTATTTTAAGTTTGAAAAGCATGAGATAAAAGTCAAATTAAAAAACAAAAAACATAATCCGCGACCCAAACAAAATCCTATAAAATGTAAATATTTCCTATAAAATCTAATAATTTTTTATTTATTTTTTTTAGTTTCCCCACGCACAACGGACCGAATGGGAGTCTAGGTGCGGAAAAGGGAGTCCCATCATCATCATCATGTAAATATAAAAAGTATTCGCCTTTTAAGTTTTGTAAGAAGTTGTAAGTAACATTTTGATCAAAGCATTGTCACGATCAATGAAAGCGCCAAACAGACGAGGCCCAGCACAGCAATAATGAACGTAACTAATGCTATTGTAGAAAGGATAACATTTTCATTAGCCGTCCCCCGACGTGACAATGCTGTGATCAAAATATTACCTCCAACGTCATATATAACTTAAAAGGCGAATTAATTTAAAAAATTGACTTTTAATTTTTATTTGTTTTACAAGTAATTTTTGTAATATTATTATTTCATTAATAATTGACATGATCTACTTATTACAATGTTTTTTTTTTTTAAATGATGAGTCGTATTGAAATATGTGGTTAGCTAGCGACCTCGATAATTGATCATACGTTTTTTGCATGAGCAGGGAGCATGCCGAACCATGCTCCCTTAGATGTCACCGCTTGCGGTAGCGTCGGGGGTCGGGTTGCCTCCTTCCCTCAAATATGGCGAGGGTGTAATGGCTGATCTAAGTCCTATTCAGCTTGTCCCTTGCTCCCCTCTACCAGCGATGCCCTAAGCCCAGGTCCAGCTGTTGTTTCAGCGAGCAGTCGCTATAGTTTTAAGTTTTTAGGGCTTGGCTAGAAACCTTAATTTATTAAGGTTACCACAGGCAAGTCCGGTTTAGCGGGCGACAACCTTGTAAGTGACGCGATGTGTGTGTCTATGTGTAGCTTTTGTTTACAATTTTACAATGTAAAAGTCAGTTTGAGTCAGGGAGAAGTGCGTGGACCATCCATGGCGTGGACGCAGGTACATTGGGTGAACGCGGGGCGCTGGGAGCGCGGGACGCACGATCGGGGCTAGAACAGTAGAACATGCTAGTCAATGCTAGTTGTACAGTCGCCAGCAGGTCAAGCTATCCCAACCTGTCAAATTTTCCCAATTGAACATAAACCTTATTCCTTTGTAATAAAGGTGAAAAACTATGAAAGAAATTTGACAGATTGGGGTAGCTTGATGTGCTGGCCTCTGTACATTTAGTGTATTATCTATTATATAATAAGGGACTCACAACAAATCCTTGAGGTAACTCTCTCCATAATGTTCTTTGTTGAGAGTCAGCCCCAGGGATTCTTAATTGAATGACACGATTGATAAAGATGCTACCAATGATAGTAGAAATTCTAGCCGGGATTCTCAGCTCGTGCAGTTTTTGCCTGAGAACAGGGAGGAGGACCGAATTATAAGCAGCTGATATGCCAAGGAAAACGGCCACCACAGACTCATTCCTGAGGGCCAGCTAGACCGCTGACGTACGGGTACCACACTATCAGCTGTGCACAGACCGAAGCCGAACTGAGTCGTTGGAAGCAGCCTCCTATTCTCCACAAACCACACTCAACTATTCCTAATTAGCAGATTTAAGAGTTTAATTAGTATGGACGATAGGGCTATGGGTCTATATGAGCAATGATCATTAGCATCTTTGCCAGGTTTTAATATTGGAATGACAACTTCAAACTTCCATTCTGAGGGAATATATTCGGAAGTGAAGCAAAGATTAGCCAAGCCCAAGTAGTATTGGTGGGTTTTTTGGACCAGCTTTGGAGATAGATGTTAACGCAATTTAATCGACGCCAGTCAAAATTTTACGAGCAACAAATAGAAAACAATTGCTTTGGATCGGCTTAAAGAAAGGTGCTTTCGGCGAAATTAGGTATCGGTAAAACAATATTTAGTTCAAGCGTGTTCCGGCAAACCATGACATCAGCAAATCTTGGAATCAGCTAACCATTCATCCTTTGTAGCGTTATTTGGCGAAACGTGCTGTCGATAAATAATGGTACCGACTAAAAGCTTTTTTCGTATTACCGTTCAACGGTGAACCATTGCCGGATTACCGCCATGGGATCTGGAGGCAAAGGTCCTCGCGCAAATGTGGGAGTGGCGTGAGGAGGCCAAACGCCGGGGCGTAACTCCGCTGCTGCGGGAAATCGCGGCACAGCGGACAGAGCTCCGGCGGGATCTCATGGCGACATGGAGAGTGCGATTGTCGCAACCCAGTGCTGGGCACGCCACGATTGCGGCGGTAAGTCCCCTCTTTGAGGAGTGGCTTGAGAGGCGGCATGGCGTCCTCACCTTCCGCCTGACGCAGGTCCTCATCGGACACGGTTGTTTTGGGAGGTTCCTGTTTCGGATAAGGCGGGAGGAAACGCCCGGGTGTTTCCACTGCGAAGATCGCCCCGAGGACACGGTGGAGCACACGGTGGCGGTCTGCCCGGCTTGGGCGGGGCACCGCCGCCGTGTCCTCGTGGAGGCGATCGGCGGCGACGATCTCTCGCGTCCGGCCCTGGTCCAAGCCATGGTACGGAGCGTGAGTGCATGGGTAGCCGTCACCTCCTTCAGCGAAGCAGTAATGCTCGCGAAGAGGGAGGCGGCACACGTGAGGGAGAGGCAGTCTATGCGCCCTCGCGACCCTAGCCGCCGCAGGATACGGAGACGCCCTGGGCGTCGGGAATCCCAGGCCGATTTCCGGCCACCGTAGGCGTGAGCTTGCGGACGGCGAGTAATGGGTAGCTCGCTGTCCGGTAAGGACTAAGCCCAAGTCGACGGCGCGTTGTGTTCCACGCGCGCCTCAAAGAGATGTCAGCACAAAGTGACGGGGCCCGCAAAGGCCGATGCCTGCCAGGGGTGCGGATTAGTTCAACAGAGATACCGCAGCCCCTGGCATACGGGCTACTGAGGGAACACGGGTGGGTTTTAGTCAGTAAAACTCTGACACGCCCGCCTGCTCCACCCAGAGCGGGAGAAGTTATTTGATGATTTCCCACACAAAAAAAAAACGGTGAACCATTCTTACTGTAGACAATTATATCGTTCAAAGGTAATTCGATAAACCATACGGGATAACGGGACTCCTCAGAATAACCTGCGAGAGGCTATTCCCAAAAATAAACTGGCTGATCTTAGCGTTAGGCTCATGAACGGGTGCTACTTGTGGCGCTGGTCGTCTTGCTGACCATGATTGTGTTATTTTCATTATTAATTACCTACTGGATTATTGATTTTACGTCGATGGTCCTAGTCTATCATTGGTAGCCTCGAATCGTAACTCGGGTTGTAACAGCTACTCGTATATGAATATAATCCAGCATTGCATAATTATGTAAGCTGTCACACCAATTATGCCTGGCAGCTTTTATTCTGGTATTATGCTTTGTTTAAATTTCTATTGTCTTATTTATCTCAGGAGTTAAATTAGTCCGGCCATCTTCGCGTTGGCCTGTACTGAACGTTAGCACACACTATGTCTAGGTATGAATGTAATCTTCGCTAGACGATTGCGAGATGGTCGCCGAGAAACGGTTGAAACAGGAAGACGACCTACAGAAGACCGCAGGGAAGATTCAGATGTGACGTGGTCAGTAGGGAAGCATCGTACATAAGAAAAGACCTATACTCAGCAGTGAGTGGAACAAAGCTGCCATTAGGAATGATGATCATGATGCTTTTACCGAGGAACTACACAATGACAAGACAAACTTCTTACCGGTGTATTCTCTAGCTACAACAACCCCCACCAATATTAACAATGTTATAAGCTTCATAGTTGCTTCAGTACTGAATGGTCTGCTCTAGGTATATATATTGAACATTTCGTAGTGGACCCTAAACTGTGCATATTTCACAATACATTATTTTTAATTTATGTCTAATTTGAATTTAATTATGAAGTACACTGCCCTACAAAAGTTGGTAGCATTTTTCTGCTTGAAATGCCACACTATTGTTGGAAATTCTAGTTTCAAATGTTTGTAACGTTTTTATTGACCATAGCGACCCGTCCCTGAGGGTCTAATCTCTAAGCACGAAATCCATAGTTTCGGACGAAATTACGGGAGATTCCTACTCCGTATCAGAGGATTAGTCTGTTCTGGGCCTGAACCAGGAATGAATTACTACACATTACACACACTATTGAATTGAAACACACTATTTGACAGTTGTCCCTACTCCCGATGTGTTGCCAGGCCGAAAAAGTTAATTAATCGAGAGTAGAGTTCATTCCGAAGTGTCGAACTACTTTCGGATGGGCCCGTATCTTTGTTGCCGGACTTGGAGAGTAGGCCTCCTGCTTCGAACCGTTTCTAGGATTCGATCAAACATCAGGGAGCCCAGAGGGTTTCGTGTATTCCCGTTCGCCATCGGTCATCCCATTTGTGGGACGACCGGGAAAATTTTGTTATTTTATTTCTTATTCCCATCATCATCAGCCTATAATGTTCCCACTGCTGGGACACAGGCTTCCTCTCGGTGAGAGGGATTGGGCCTTTTTATCACGGTCGTACCTACGTTGCATGCATACAAAAGATTATGTTGCAAACTTTCTGAGCAGTAACTTAACAAAAAGCACAGACCTGCATGAAATCACGATAGTATATCAAGACGCCAGCACATCAAGTTACCCCAAACTGTCAAATTTTCCCAATTGAACCTTAAAATGCAATAAAGATGAAAATCTATTAAATAAATTTGACAGATTGGGGTAGCTTGATGTGCTGGCGTCGGCTTAGTCGAATTGGTTATTGTTTTCAGAATGTGTTATGTACTAGCTTTTGCCAGCAACTCCGCCCGTGTGGATGTCGGTTATCGCGGAAAAAAGTCTGTGTCCTTCTCCATATCCCAAGCTATATCTCTGCCAAATTTCATGACGATCGGTTTAGCGGTTTAGGCGTTAAAGCGTGACAGACAGACAGACAGAGTTACTTTCGCATTTATAATCATCATCATCATCATCATCATTTCAGCCGAAAGATGTCCACTGCTGGACATAGGCCTCCCCCAAGCTCCGCCACTCCGACCGGTTCTGTGCTTCTCGCATCCAGCGGACTCTTGCGGCCCTCACAAGGTCATCTGTCCACCTTGTGGGAGGCCTTCCAACTTTACTTCTTCCGGTACGCGGTCGCCACTCCAGAACTTTTCGGCCCCATCGGCCATCTATTCTGCGAATTCTTCGGACTATGTCGGTTACCTTGGTTCTCCTGTGGATCTCTTCATTCCTGATGATCCGCAGGGAAACTCCAAGCATAGCCCTCTCCATCGCCCTTTGGGTGACTTTAAGCCTTCTTATGAGGCCCATTGTGAGCGACCACGTTTCGGTTCCATATGTCATCACTGGCAACACGCACTGGTCAAAGACTTTTGTCTTGAGACACTGCGGTATGTGGGACGAGAAGATATTTCGAATATTGCATTAATTATAATAATAATAGGGATTTAAATTATTGTTCACATTTTATGCAAACAATATTCATGAATACAAAATGTGAAATAAAAAAAAATTAATGACGATGTCGAATTTAAATGTCGATTTGACATGGTGAACCTAAAATCGGTAAGTCAATTTTAATTTACAAGTTAGAGGTCTCGGCTACATGTTAATTTTTAGTGCGCAAGTAACTTTGTCGTGAATACTATGTTTTTTTTTTTCATTACTTATGACGCGCCGCGTGAATAATCAAGAGATAGTAAATAGTATTTTCATACATACCTACATACTAGGTCTGACAAAAGTACTTGTGACGAAATTGCTAATAATAGCAATTTTAATCCAACAAAATAACATGAATCGAGTTGAAAATGTTGTAGTTGCAAGATCAAGCATTTTCGTGATCTCGTAAATTCCTTGCAAGTATAAATTACAAAGATTTTTAGTGGCGATCGACTGTTTTGCTTTATAATGCTGAATAAAAGTGCATACATGTTTTGTTTCTAAGCCATAACTTGAAAAAGAGAGATAGCACATGAGTTCCGTTTAAACTCATGTGGTAGATAGTCTCATTACACTAACTTCTGAATAAGAATTACCTTTATACACTCGCGAGTAATAAACTCGAATCACTTCATCGTCCGCTGCTCGAAACAAATTTTTACAACAGCTTCTATGCAATGAACGATTGCGGCATTTCATCTGAAAGGTAATTTTGTTAGCTTTCAACCTCTTTCGATATCATAACCAAAGATTATTCTCCTTATGCACAGGCATACAAACAGTAGCAGACGAAACATGTCGCTCAAAATTGCGTAGCCATTACGCACACATAGGGAGTGTTGTCAACACAGGGCCGGACTAGGGCCGGTTGCCGGTATTATCTAACGATATTGAAACGTCTGATAATCTTACTGACAATCCGTGAAAATCGATATTCTCTGGGCATATGAAGTGTAGATTTCTTATCAATAAAGTCTTAAAGAATAGAACCCCCCATCTATTCCCGTGGTTATTGTAAAAGGAGACTAAAGTAATATTCTAAGAGGACGATGGGCGGCAGTCCTCTCACCTCTTTTTAACGGCAGCAGTATCGGATAAAAGAACTGTCTCTGCAGGCATTAACCCGCATGCCCAGCTCGGTAAGACCTAGAGTTAAGGTGTTGGTATACCTGAAAGGTAGTTTATGAATATATCAGGAATTTCGAAATAAAAGAATGAATTTAATTAATATTTACATATTTATTTTTACTTTTTTGAACTTTATTTACATAATTTAAAAACTACTGGTTTTAAAATATTAATAATTATGTACTAGTATTAAAGAAAATAATCATAAGGCATCAAATAATGCTTCCGCATCGTTGTTAATGGGATAAGTGCCCAAAAGGCTGGCAAAATTGCCACGTTGAATGGCAGTGCTGATTCTTTGGCCGAAAAATAGGCCCGACCTTTGGTCACGTAAAGAGTCGACCAACTGCTTGGGAATATCTCGGAAAACGAAGTGGGCACTCGGACCCCATGGCCCTAGAGTTTCAACCCCAAACGGCTCGAACATATAGGTTCCAATAAGATTGGAATATCTGCGCTGCTTGCGGTTTTCCGCACCTGCAGCAGCCGCTGCTTAAATAGTTCATTAAACAGAGTAGGAATTGCTCCAGGACGTAATGTTGTTCGAAAAGCACTGGGATCAATCAAGTGTGTCTCAAAATGCTTCGAACAAAGTACACTCGAAGGTCTAGGTTGCCAATCCTGGAGTTTCATGTTTTTAATCCATGTATTCCGTAAACTTTCATCCTTTGGAAACCTGAAAAAAATATCAGTACGTTCAATTATTACCTGCAGAATGAAATGTCAAATTTATGTGAGTAGCCTATACCTATTTATCTTCACCATCGTTTATGTTATCCATCACACAGATAGGGTAACATAACCGGCTAATGAGACACAATTGATTTTCTATTGTAACATACCACATGCGGAACGCGCCGGGCCAGAGTGATTCTATAATTTATTAAAATAGCATTTACAGTCGCCAGCAGGTCAAGCTATCCCAAACTGTCAAATTTTCCCAATTGAACATAAACCTTATTCCTTTGTACTAAAGTTAAAAAACTATCAAAGAAATTTGACAGATTGGGGTAGCTTGATGTGCTGGCCTCTGTACGTTTACACTGATAATCTGCACTCTGCAGTATTTTCAAACTATATCACCAAAAAAAAAGAAATATTGTAGAGTAAACTGAGGCTCTGTTTGATAAATCAATGGTAGGTAAATATTATACATACAACAAAAAAAATCGTCTTTGTCGCCAAATCCGTCCCTGACTACACAACAAAATACAAAAACTTACCGATGAAAGGTCAATCCAGTTGTTTTGTGGTAGCTAGCACTGTCACACTGGTACGCACAGCACTTCACCATTTTATTTTGTGTATTAAGTAATATTTCGCGGTTGAAACATAGAAACACCATAAAACGTTATGTTGCTTATCAATATGGCGGCGTGGGATACACGCGCTACGCGTCAAATTTTGTCTATATGTGAGTCAGTGTGACAACAGGTGACAGAACGAGATACTACTTACGACTTGTCGCTTAGCAAAACTATTAAATTTCAAGGTCAAAGTTCACAAAAATCGGTTTTTTGCGCTTTCTTTGGAAATATCTCATTTCCTATGGGTTTTTGCTATTTGTATTTATTATCAATATTGTAGAATACAAAATTCTCTACAAATTTTATTAAAAAAAAAATTATACGGTGAGCTGCTTTCGAGATAGAGGGCGGAGAGCGCGCGGTCACAGCATCACTTCAGGTCATCCGGTGCCTCCGGTCGAAAACGCGCCATAAATAGTTGATGAACTATCGATAAATCAATGATTATAAATATTAATCAATTTTTATTAACTATTCTATTATATTTTATCATTTTCTTCATGCATTATATCTATATCTATTCAATAATACTGATAACCGTTTACTAAAATTAAGTGGAGATATACTCGACTAAAAGTTTTGATAATTATCCTCATTCCAAAACACATATTTTATTTCTGCACGCATTAAGTGGCTGTGACACAACTTCTGCGCTTTTTAAAAAGGGAAAAAAAACATTTTTAAAAGTTTTTGAGAAACTGACAAATTTGGATGAACTAGCTGCAGCATTTGAGGAAGAAAATTGTTCGGCCCAGAGATTATTAGAGAGTGGAACTCAAACCTTATTGGCAGTCTATAATGCTCCGAAATCTGTGAAAAGTCTCGATCATCTTCGTTATATGCACGCATGCAGCTTTCAAATATTCCACCAACAAGTGCAGCTGCTCATCAACATTTCAACCGTGTATATTATCAAGTTCAAACTTGGTTAGGACATGATTTGGAACCCCAAGTATGGGGTTGAGCAATCCGAAACGATTTTCTGGAGCCTATCATGACAATTTTACCACCTGCTCCAGAAGATTTGCTAAATACAAATTTCTGCAACTGCAAGAGTGATTGTGGTTCGCGATGCGGATGCAGGAAAGCGGGCTTGCAATGCTCTTTAGCTTGTGGCCAATGTAATGGGCAAGCTTGTCTCAATGCTCTACCATATCAGCGCGACATTAACGAAGATGGAACCTTTGACCCCGAAATCATGGAAGAACTTGAGACAAATGTCGTTGAAGACGATAATGAAGACCAGTTTGAAATTTACCAGCAGCCAGAAGACGACGATGAAGAGGAAGAAGATGATTAAAATTGTAAATTGTGGTTTTTGTACCCTTTATTCCATTTTTTTACTTTCAATTAAAATAAATGTATTGTAATATATTTTTTAATTAAAAGATTAATTCATAATTTATTTGTTTTTCTTTTATCATGTAAGAAGTTATTACTATTAATAAGGTTAAAATTCAAATATAATTCCTATATTTTCATTAACAATTCTGCAATTACATGGGCAGGTAAGCGTTGTTAAATAAATTAATACTGAATAAAAAGTGGATAGGTTAGGAACCAAATGATAAAATATAATAGAATAGTTAATAAAAATTGACAAATATTTAAAATCATTGATTTCTCCTCGATGGCGCGTTTTCGACCGGAGGTACCGGTTGACCTGAAGTGATGCTGTGACCGCGCGCTCTCCGCCATCTATCTCGAAAACGGTTCATCGTATTAAAAAAAATTTAAACAAAATTTGTAGAGAATTTTGTATTCTACAATATTGATAATAAATACAAATAGCAAAAAACCCATAGGAAATGAGAAATTTCCAAAAAAAGCGCAAAAAAACGATTTTTGTGACCTTTGACCTTGAAATTTAATAGTTGCTTACACCCTACCATATGTAGGTTTTGAGACAACTTTTAGGGTATCAATATACAAGTATTTACAGACTTACAGCTGGGTATCTCGAATTCCGAGGTGAACTTACTATAATGACTGGACTACAATGAAAACGCCAAACAGACGAGGCCCAGCACGGCATTAATGTATGTACGTAGCTATGCTATTGTAGAAAGGATTACATTTTCACTAACCGTCCCCCGACGTGACAATGCTTTGATGAAAATATTACCTACAACTTCATAAAAAACTTAAAAGGCGAATACATTTTTTGTTTACTTTTTGTTTTATTTTTATATGACTCTCTAAGTATTTTTTGTAATACTTAATAATTTCATTAATAATTAATAATTGACATGATCTACGATATACATTACAATGTTTTTTTTTTTCGTGAGTCGTATTCAAATATCTAGTCAGCTAGCGACCTCGACAATTGATCATAGTTTTCTTGCCTGAGCATCCGGCAGCAAGTTCTTCATGCTCCCTTAGATGTCACCACTTGCGGTAGCGTCGGGGGTCGGGTTGCCTCCTTCCCTCAAATATTGCGAGGGAGGAATGGCTGATCTCAGTCCGTTTCAGCTTGTCCCTTGCTACCCTCTACCAGTGATGCCCTAAGCCGAGGTCCATCCCCACAGGGATTGCCCTTAGCGAGCAGAAGCTATGGTTTTAAGTTTTGAAGCCCTGGCTAGAAACATTAATTTATTAAGGTTACCACAGGCAAGTCCAGTTTCCCACTTCCAGCGGCTGGCGACCAAGTTGTTGGGCGCGGCTGGGGCGCTATCAACGCTGCTTCCCAATCTGGGGGGCCCGAGCGCCGCCTGTAGGCGGCTCTACGTGGAGATCGTGCGATCGATGGCCCTGTAAGAGGTCCCGATCTGGGCGGCTAACCTGACGGCCGGCACAGCTGTCCTGCGAAGGACAGCGAGCGATGACCGTCAGAGTCATCAGGGGATATCGCACGATCTCCTACGAGGCAGCTTGCGTACTGGCCGGATCCCCACCGTGGGACCTCGAGGCGAAGGTACTGTCGTCACCGCACCGGTAGCGCGAGGACTCGAGGGCGCGGGGCAAGTGGCTGACGCCGCGACATTTGGAGTTGCGTCGGTCACAGCTTCACGCAGCCCTGGTGGCGAAATGGCGGGACAGGCTTTCACGCCGGCGCCGGCGCCGGCGGCCGGTCCAGCCTCCATCGGGGCGATCCGGCCGGTACTCGAGCGCTGGCTCGAGAGGAGGCACGGCTCCCTGTCGTTTCGGGTGACACAGGTGCTCTCGGGGCATGGTTGCTTCTGGAAGTACCTGTGTCGCATAAACAGGGAGCCGGACGCTCGGTGTCACCACTGCGTTGACTATCGGGAGGACACGACATGGTACACGCTGGCAGAGTGTGCCGCTTAGACGGAGCCGCGCTGTGCCCTCTTCTCAGGAGTCAGCAGTGACCTGTCGCTGCCGACTCCGTCCGTTACCGGTCGGCAGCGAGGAGTCCTGGGACGCGGTGGTATCCTTCTGCGAAACAGTCATTTTGCAGAAGGAGGCTGCGGAAGTCTCGCTAGCTCCCGTGATCCCCGGTTTAAGTGAGAGACGGAACACTGGGGTGGTTTTAGTCAGTAAGAGTCGGACAGACCCCTCCGCCCTCCTCGAGGCGGAAGACATCCATGAGGATTACCCCGTTATCATAAAAAAGGCAAGTCCAGTTTAGCGGCCGACAGCCTTGTATGTGACGCGATGTGCCTACGTGTAGCTTTTGTTTGCGATGTTAAAATGCATGAGTCAGGGAGAAGTGCGCGGACGCAGGTGCAAGAGCAAACGCGGGAACCTTCTTACCGTTTTAACAGTATTTTAGCCATTTCATACAAAATACGTACACGAAAAGTCATCGCAAAGATTTTATGATTTTATATGGCGGCCATTTTTTCACCTCGTGGATTTTTTTCCGTAAAATATATGCGTAAATTTACTAAACTACTTATAACTAACTAATAGAAAGAGAGTAAAAGCATCATGATCATCATTCTCATTGGCAGCTTTGTTCCACTCACTGCTGAGTATAGGCGTCTTTTCTTATGTACGATGCTTCCCTACTGACCACGTCACATCTAGGTCTTCCCTGCGGTCTTCTGTAGGTCGTCTTCCTGTTTCAACCATTTCTCGGCAACCATCTCGCAATCGTCTTGCGAAGATTACATTCATACCTAGATATACGAGAACGTTCACTATAGGCCAACGCGAAAATGGCCGGACAAATATATCTCCAGAAAAAAAAAACAGTAGAAATTTAAACAAAGCATAGTACCAGAATAAAAGCCTCCAGACATAAATGGTGAGACAACTTCCATATTAGGGTATTTCCCAATTTATAAAAAACTATTTTAATTTGAAGACTGGGACGCATTATGTAACAGACAAATAAAAATAAATTGATTTATATCCATTTTCTCAATACAAAACGATTTGAACCAAATTTATTTTTCGTTGTTTTGAATTTACTACCAAAAAGCTGAAGATAGCACTGTATTCTAGGGTGATTCTTTGGATGCCAAGCTACAGTGGGGCCCACATGTAACAAAATTGTCGAAAAAGCTAAGCTCTGCAGCATACGCTGTTAGGAAAATTCGTAATTTAACTGATATAGAGACAGCCCGCTTAGTGTCAACATCATCAGCCGAAAAACGTCCACTGCTGGACATCGGCCGCCCTCAAAAGGGGTTTTTTTTTGCCATATCCGCCACGCTCGGCAGACGGGTTGGCGATCGCAGTATGATCGCAAAATGCATAGAGAACACTGCTGCCCATTCTCTAGTAAGTGTAGTGTACTTTCGCTGTTTTCATGGTGTAATGTCGTAGGTATTCTATTGTGGGGAAATTCCCCGGGGTTACCTATGTTCCATCGAAAGTAAATTGACAAATTATCACTTCCTAAACAATTTCCCGCATAATTTCAATTGCCAAATTTTATAATTTGGCAAATGAAATGATTAATGATTCTATGCTAAGTTATCTTAGCAAAAAATCTCTTCACAAATAATTGTAACGCAAACCTAATGTTTGGCAAGTGAACGCTTACACAATAACTTGTTAACCAACTAGTACTATTACCAAATTTTATGTAGTCAAATAATTCAGTTGATAATTATAACACATTTTACGCAAAATAAAATAAGGCAAATCTCCTGGGCCAAATAAATTAGGGCTGAGTAAGTAGCAGATGACCCCACCTATCCACCATTTTCATATGTTCAACGTTCTGCCTTCACCCTGTATACTGTCCCCCCCGAGTGGGTTCCCGCATTGTCGTTGCGGGGGGGCTCAGTAACCGTGGATTCCGGCCACGGTGAAGCCAAGAGGAACCCAAAGGTGGGGCCGCTCGTCAGGGCTTTTGCCTCAAAGCCGACGACGTAGCGGCCAAAAAGTAGGTTGCGGTGAGGTGCACCGCAACTGAGGTGGGCCGCGATGTCGAATGGGAGGCATCGCGGCTGAGGGTTACGGGCTGCGGTAGAGGGGGAGTGCCGGTGCTTCTGAGCAGCGCTCTTCCCTTCCGTGGCCTGGACGGGGCCGCCACCGTTTGATGGCGGACGCGGTGGGGCCGCAGGGGATGAGGAGTGTCGGTATAGCGTCAGCCGCTCTCCCTATCCCCTGCGGTCGAAAAGTGGTAGACGGGACGGCGCGTTGTGTTCCACACGCGCGCCGTCAAAGATGTCAGCAACCACCGGTGGGGTCCGCAAGGGCCGATGCCTGCCAGGGGTGCGGGTTTGTTCGAAAGAGATACCACGGCCCCTGGCATACGGGCATATATACTGAGGGAACACGGGTGGGTTTTAGTCAGTAAAAGTCTGACACGCCCTCCTGCTCTACTCAGCAGGAGAAGTCATTTGATGATTTCCCACCCAAAAAAAAAAAAAAAAAACCTGTATACTGTGAAGGCACAGTCATTACATTAATCTCCTTAAATTTCTCTCGGAGAGAATGTCTCGAATTTAATTTATAAATTGATCGAACAGCTCTTTTCTGCAAGACCAAAATAGTCTGAATGTCGGGGCATTTCCGCCTGCCGTTTTGCCGAAAAGATTTTGACAAAATTTCACTACCCAAACAAATTTTAGCAACCTTTTTTTATACCAATGTAATATTTGGAATGATTTTAGTACGCACTTTTTGATTTGGTCAAATTTTTACTCGGCAGAATATTACCAAAGATAATGTCATTATGGCATGTAGTCTTTAATCAAATGATTTATTACAGCAAACAATCTTTAGACACTAAACGTTAGGTCAAATGATTAGCTTTTTTGTATGTTTATGTGCTTGAATTTGTCTGAAACAAGTCAAATTGATGGTTACTAGGATATTAGGTTTTTTATGGAACTTATATAAAAAAAGTTAATTATTAAAAAAAAATGTTTAGGTCAGGTTAGAATGGTGATCTCCTACGCACAAGCCGAGCGAGCGAAGCGAGCGGTGCTGCGGTAGTGGCCGGCGAGTGCCACAAAAGACTAGATTATAAAGAATGAAATATGGAAAAAAAACCTAAAAAAAGGCTACCCGAAACTGAGCTAGTTAGATGATTTGCCATCTACCCACTTATCAGTACACATTGTAATTTAATTTATATATTCTGTGCAACTGACATACAGATGCAATTTTTTTGTCATTAACTAAGCAATTGACTGAATAGAAATGGTAAATTGAAAACTCGTCAGTTTTCAATGTACCATTTCTATTCAGGCCAAAAATTGTAACGCAAACCTAATGTTTGGCAAGTGAACGTTTAAACAATAACTTGTTAACCAACTAGTACTTTTACCAATTTTTATGTAGTCTAATATTTCAGTTGGAATAACACATTATACGAAAAATAAAATAAGGCAAATATTTAGTATCGTCAGTTTTAATTTACCATTCCTATTCAGTCAATTGCTTAGTTAATGACAAAAAAATGCATCTATATGTCAGTTGCACAGAATATACAAATTAAATTACAACGTGTACTGTTTTTTTTTTTTTTGTTTTTTTTTTTGGTTGGGTAATCATCAAATCACTTCTCCCGCTCTGGGTGGAGCAGGAGGGCGTGTCAGACTTTTACTGACTAAAACCCACCCGTGTTCCTTCAGTAGCCCGTATGCCAGGGGCTGTGGTATCTCTTTCGAACAAACCCGCACCCCTGGTAGGCATCGGCCCTTGCGGGCCCCATCTTTTTTTGTGCTGACATCTCTTTGAGGCGCGCGTGGAAAACAACGCGCTGTCGACTTGGGCTTGGTCCTTACCGGACAGCGAGCTACCCATTACTCGCCGTCCGCAAGCTCATGCCTACGGTGGCCGGAAATCGGCCTGGGATTCCCGACGCCCAGGGCGTCTCCGTATCCTGCGGCGGCTAGGGTCGCGAGGGCGTATATGCTGCCTCTCCCTCACGTGCGCCGCCTCCCTCTTCGCGAGCACCACTGCTTCACTGAAGGAGGTGACGGCTACCCATGCACTCTCGCTCCGTACCATGGCCTGGACCAGGGCCGCACGCGAGAGATCGCCGCCGCCGATCGCCTCCACGAGGACACGGCGGTACTCCACTCAAGCCGGGCAGACCGCCACCGTGTGCTCCACCGTGTCCTCAGGGCGATCTTCGCAGTGGAAACACCCGGCCGTTTCCTCCCGCCCTATCCGAAACAGGAACCACCCGAAACATAATGTGTACTGTTAAGTGGGTAGATGGCATCATCTAACTAGTTCAGTTTCGGGTAGCCTTTTTTTTAGGTTGTTTTCCATATTTCATTCTTTATAATCTAGTCTTTTGTAGCACTAGCCGGCCGCTACCGCGGCACCGCTCGCTTCGTTAACTCGGCTCGTGCGTAGGAGGTCACCATTCTAACCTGACATTTTTTTTTTAAATAATTAACCTTTTTTATGTAAGTTCCATAAATAACCTAATAACCTAGTAACCATCAATTTGACTTGTTTCAGACAAATTCAAGCACATAAACATACAGAAAAGCAAATTATTTGACCTAACGTTTAGTGTCTAAAGACTGTTTGCTGTAATAAATCATTTGATTAAAGACTAACTGTCATAGTGACATTATCTTTGGCAATATTCTGCCGAGTAAAAATTTTACCAAATAAAAAAGTGCGTACTAAAATCATTCCAAATATTACATTGGTATAAAAAAGGTTGCTAATTTGCTATTTGTGTGGTAGTGAAATTTTGTCAAAATCGTTTCGGCAAAACGGCAGGCTCCCAATGCCCCGACATTCAGATTATTTTTGTCTTCCAAAAAAGAGCTGTTTGATCAATTTATAAATTAAATCCGAGACATTCTCTCCGAGAGAAATTTAAGGAGATTAATGTAATGACTGTGCCGTCACAGTAAACTGGGTGTTTGGCAGAACGTTGAATTAATATTATTTATTTATATCATTTCAGGCGAAAGACGTCCACTCCTGGACATAGGCCTCCCCCAGTCATGGGGGGTTTTGCCATAATCGCCACGCTTGGCAGGCGGGTTGGCGATCGCAGTATGGTGGTTAAATGCATAGAGAAAACTGCTGCCCATTCTCTAGTAAGTCCCTTAGTCGCCTTCTACGACACCCACTAGAAGAAATGGGATGGTGCTTTTCTTTTACGCCCGGCGACACATACGGGACTTCTACTTACTTACTCAGGATCTGCTACTTACTCAGCCCTAATTTATTTGGCCCAAGAGATTTGCCTTATTTTATTTTGCGTAAAATGTGTTATTCCAACTGCAATATTTCACTACATAAAAATTGGTAAAAGAATTAGTTGGTTAACAAGTTATTGTGTAAACGTTCACTTGCCAAACATTAGGTTTGCGTTACAATTATTTGTGAAGAGATTTTTTGCTAAGATAACTTAGCATAAAATCATTAATCATTTCATTTGCCAAATTACAAAATTTGGCAAATGAAATTATGCGGAAAATTGTTTAGGAAGTGATAATTTGTCAATTTACTTTCGATGGAACATAGGTAACCCTGGGGCATTTCCCTATAATAGAATACCATACGACATTACACCATGAAAATAGCTAAAGTACACTACACTTACTAGAGAATGTTGAAAGAGGGCAGCAGTGTTCTCTATGCATTTTACGACCATACTGCGATCGCCAACCCGTCTGCCGAGCGTGGCGGATATGGCAAAAACCCCCTTCTGAGGGAGGCCTATGTCCAGCAGTGGACGTTTTTCGGCTGATGATGATGACACTAAGCGGGCTGTCTCTATATCAGTTAAATTACGAATTTTCCTAACAGCGTATGCTGCAGAGCTTAGCTTTTTTAACACATTAGTTGTTAATTATAAACTCGACATTCATTTGTTTAATAACTACTTTAGTTTACACAAAGTTGACGTCACATGTGGTCATTTGAGAAGAAGTCATCGTCTTTTTTTTTTTTTTTTTTTTTTTGGGTGGGAAATCATCAAATAACTTCTCCCGCTCTGGGTGGAGCAGGAGGGCGTGTCAGACTTTTACTGACTAAAACCCACCCGTGTTCCTTCAGTAGCCCTTAAGCCAGGGGCTGTGGTGTCTCTTTCGAACAAACCCGCACCCCTGGCAGGCATCGGCCCTTGCGGGCCCCATCATTTTTAAGAAGTCATCGTAAGGAGCATTTTGGTGGTAAATTGAAAACAACGAAAATAAATTTGGTTCAAATCGTTTTGAATTGGCAAAATGGATATAAATCAATTTATTTTTATTTTTCTGTTACATATTGCGTCCCAATCTTCAAATTAGAATAGTTTTTAATAAATTGGAAAATACCCTAATATGGAAGCTGTCACACCATTTAGGTATGGCTGGAGGCTTTTATTTTGGTATTATTCTATGTTTAAATGTATATTGTTTATTTATTTTGCTGGAGTTAAATTTACTATAGGCCAACGCGAAGATGGCCGGACAGATTTAACTCCAGCAAAATAAATAAACAATAGACATTTAACGTTATCACGTCACATCGTGATAACGTTCACTAAAGGCCAACACTATACTCGTATCTAGGTATGAATGTAATCTTCGTTAGACGGAGGGCGGAGCAGAGCCCTACCGGAGTAGACAATTGCGAGATGGTTGCCGAGAAACGGTTGAAAAAGGAGAAGACGACCTACAGAAGACCGCAGTGAAGACCTAGATGTGACGTGGTCAGTAGGGAAGCATCGTACACAATAAAAGACGCCTATACTCAGCAGTGAGTGGAACAAAGCTGCTAATGAGAATCATGATCATGATGCTTTTCTATTTATGTATTAGTTATAAGCAGTTTAATATTTTTACGCATGTATTTTACGGAAAAAAATCCACGAGGTGAAAAAATGGCCGCCATATGAAATCATAAAATCTTTGCGATGACTTTTCGTGTACGTATTTTGAATGAAATGGCTAAAATACTGTTAAAACGGTAAGAAGCATCGTACATAAGAAAAGACGCCTATACTCAGCAGTGAGTGGAACAAAGCTGCCAATGAGAATGATGATCATGATGCTTTTACCGAGGAACTACGCAGTGACAAGACAAACTACTTACCGGTGAATTCTCTAGCTACAACAACCCCCACCAATATTAACATAAACTACTTACCGGTGAATTCTCTAGCTACAACAACCCCCACCAATATTAACAATGTTATAAGCTTCATAGTTGCTTCAGTACTAAATGCTCTGCTCAAGGCGAGTATATTGAACATTTTGTAGTGGACCCTTAAACTGTGCATATTTCACATTACATTATTATTAATTTATTTGTAATTTGTATTTAATTACTTATGAAGTACAGTGTCCTACAAAAGTTGGTAGCATTTTTCTGCTTGAAATGCCACACTATGATTGGAAATTCTAATTTCAAATGTGTGTAACGTTTTAATTGATCATAGCTAAGTAGCGACCCGTCCCTGGGGTCTAATCTCTATTAGACCCCCAGGGACGGGTCTACGGGTCTACGGATTTCGTGCTTAAAGCATGAAATCCGTAATTTCGGGTGAAGTTACGGGAGATTCCAACTCCGTATCACCTTCGCACACAGGATTAATTCGGGGCCTGAACTAGGAATGAATGACAACACGATTTGAAAGTTGGCCCTACTCCTGATGTGTTTTTGCCCGGCGGAAAAGGTTAATTAATCGGGAGTATAGTTAATTCCGAAGTATCGAATTACCTAGTTTCGGACGCCACGTTACTGCCGTCGTCCCATTGGTGGGACGACCGGGAACATTTATTTTATATTATCTATACCTATAATTAATATAAATAAAAACCCTGAGCCCAAGATGATGATAACTACCTATGTATGGTAAAACCAAAAGAATTAGCTGTTTAATTTTTAACCGACGAAACAAAAGGAGGAGATTCTCAATTTGACCGTTTATTTTATACCTAAGTAAACTTATTGTAAAGTATTATTAGTGTGTTGTATATATTATATCTGTTTTACTTTATTTTCAGAAAAATATGCAGTTTAAAATTATGAATACCATTGAGAAAGAGTAAAACAGCCTTTGCATTGCATGCACAAGTTTCTGGGAATCAAAAGGCGAGTTAATATGGCCAAGAAAGCGTTTAGATGTCAATAAATTAGTAAAGGATGAAACATCTCGGCCTTTAGATAATTGGCCCACTTCAAAATGCTGTGTGAAAAGGCTATCATTATCGTCATATGACGAAATAGTAAGACAACAAGATCTTATGGTTCAAATCAATCATCATTTGAACTAATTGCGCTGCTGCATGGAGAAACGTCATCATAAGGTTACGAAGGTTGTAATAAATACACATTTAACATAACTGTTATGATCATTAATATCACTGTTTAATGTTTTTGCTACGGAACCCTCTTCGTTGGACGTCCACGACTGCTGCGCTGCGTGTCGCGGGTTCGATTCCTGCACGGAACAAACATTTGTATGACCTACAAGTAGTTGTTCCGGATCTGGCTATTTGAGCACGGGCGTAGCCAGGGGGGTTGGGGTTCAACCCCCCCCCCCCCCCCGAAAAGTTCAGATATTAACATTCATAGAATTAAAATAAAAACAGGCGTGCGGCATATCTCATTGATTACTAACTACTATTATCTACCTACATTAAAATATACAGTGTTTTGGATTTTTGGAACATTTTTTTTATTTAGCTTATACTTTATATTGTTCCACTGCTCGAAAAAGGACTCCCCTGATTCCTTCAAGGAGATTTTTTCTGTAGGTTACATACCCACAGAAATATCTCCTTTTTCACATCTTGAATATTTTTCTTGTAAAAGGGTTATTTTATGTACTTTTAGTCGTTTTATTTTCTTGAACCCTCCCCGAAACTAAAACCTGGCTACGCCCGTGTTTGTGTATGTGAGTTTAAATGTTTGTAAACGCACCCACAAACAATACAGGAGAAATTCCTAGTGTGGGGCAAAGTTGTTAAAAAGGAAAAAAAAACTATAGGTACAGTCACCAAAAGGGGTAGGTACAGGGTCGTCGGATATGTTGAATTTTAGTAAGAAACCGGTGGATATGTTTCTGAATAAAAAACGTACCTATGTAAGTACACACTCAAGCTCGGAATGCACCGGATTATTATTTCTAAGTAGTGTCTGATCACACGGATGTAAGCACTCAGCCTTTAGGCAATATTATTATTAAAAAAAAAAAAAAAAAAAAAAAAAAATATGTGTTTATTATCTTAAATCTAGATACAATTAAGTTGCCGGGGCTTCCCAGAAAGTAATCCGAAGATACTTGTGATGGGATAAACCTCGCTCTCCCTCGATTAGTACAATTGTTTCGTTGTGCTAATTAGGTATAAGTTACACATATTTTATGAAACCAAAAAATAAATAAAATTAAAAACTACTAAAAACAAACCAATAAGAAAAAAAAAAGAAAAACAAAATTGAAAATAAATCGTGCATATGGTAGAAAGGTGAAAATGTGTGTTTCTGTGCGTGTGAAAGTATATTTTGTGTCTATGTGTGTGTGTTTGAGTGGGTGTGTGGGTGTGTGTGTGTGAGTTAGAGTGTATGTGAGTGTGTGTGAGTGAGTGAGATGGTTTGTGTGTGTGTGAGTGTGTGTGTATGCGTGACGTTCAACCCTGTGTAACCAAAATGTCCTCCACGGCATCATAATTAAGTGTGAAGAGCCATTCCTTCAATAGCTTCTTACACTCGTACAGCTGCATAGGGTAAATGTTAAGTATGCGATTTACTTTATTATAAACGCGTGGGGCTTGAGCTACATTTTGGCGACTAGCAAAAATTGAACGTGCTGAGTATGTAGGAGCTACTATATCACAGCGTCTTTTTTTAAGTTTGGCATGGCTAAAGGGTAGAATTTTATGGTATCTGAGTACAAGGTATAGGATGTAGAGTTTCCTGACGGAGAGCAGCTTAGAGCTTGAGTATAGAGATTCAGTAGGAAACCTGTAGGGCTTACAGTACATGACTTTAATCAAGGATCTCTGTGCCCTCTCTAGATCTAAAAAATACGTCTTAGCTGCTCCACCCCATACCGAGACACAATAAATAATTACAGACTGGGCCAGTGCGATATAAATTTTATTCTGTAATTCTGCACTTATAACATGTCTCAGAGATTTAAAAACCCATATGAGTTTTCTTACCCTCCCTATAGTCAGTTCGAGGTGTGGGTACCAACTTAATCTTTGGTCTACTACAATACCTAGGTACTTGGTGGAATTTACCTTCTGAATAATAGGGCAGCTACAGGTAGATTGGGTTGGGGTAGGACAAGAATGTATTCTAATATTAAAGTCAGGCGCCGGCTGAGAGTTTGTGTATTTAGTGAAGCAGACATAATTTGTTTTTTGGGTATTAAGCGTAAGTAGATTTTCATTTAGCCAATTACTAACTCTAGCTAATCCCCTCTCAGCCTCAAGCCTAACTTTGTCCCATGTCTTGGCGGAGAAGATAATAGCGGTATCATCCGCGTAGGACAGTATCCTCGCACCGTCTATAATAAGATTGCAAAGCTCATTAATATAAATCAAAAAGAGCGTCGGGCCGAGGACACTGCCCTGCGGGACGCCATACGTCACGTTCTCTTCGTCACTAACCTGGTTTTCAATTTTTACCCCCTGTTTTCTATTTCGAAGGTAACTGCTGAGAAGGGAGAGAGCAGAACCTCGAAATCCTAAGTTTTCCAGCCTGTGTATAAGCTTAGAAATAGAGACGGTATCAAAGGCTTTCTTGAGGTCAAGAAAGACCACTAGGCATTTGTTCCCCTTATCCACTTCCTTAGTTATTACCGTTGCAAGCTCCTCAGTAGCATCCTGGGTCGACATTCCCCTCCTAAAACCATACTGAGAAGAAGATAGGATCTTATACTTAGTCAGGTAGCTCACTATTCTAGAGTTCAAGAGCTTCTCAATGATTTTAGAAATGGAAGTCAACACAGAAATTGGCCGATAGTTATTAACATCGTCTCTATCTCCACTCTTATACACCGGGGTAACAACGGACCGCTTAAGAAGGTAGGGAAAGATACCAGTGTTAAAACATAGGTTGGCCAGGTCGCAGATCAGCGGGACTAAGATCTCCTTGGCCTGTTTTAGGAAAAGGGTAGGAATTCCATCCCAACCTGGTGCACTCCCAGAGTCTAGGGAAATCAGGATACTTTCAACTTCCTCCTGTGTGGTGTCTAGCAGAACAAAAGAGGACAGATTAGGGCGGTCTGTGTTATAAGATGTTTGGGGTACGTAACTATTTAGGATGTTTTGCGCTAGAGTTTGTCCTATGTTAATAAAATAATTATTAACATAGTTGACTGAGTCTTGGGGGCATGATTTTATTTTAAGTAGGTCGCCATTGGAGCTCCTGGGCGGTTTATAATTAGTGATGTCATTTATGGTTGACCACAATGCCCGAGGGTTATTTGCAGATGCTTTAATTTTATCTTTGTTATATTTATTTTTTAGTTTTTTTATAAGGTTTCCACAGAAGGTCCGATATCGTCTATATGTTATCACTAGAATCTGATTATGTGGGTTCGATTTCAGTTTAAGATAAATTGAATTCCTTAGTCTAATACACCGTAGGGCACCTGCTGTAATCCAGGGTTTAATAGATCTTTTGCTATTCGCGATAGTTATAGTTCTAGAATTCGAAAGTATAGCTGTCTTGACCATGTGTATAAGCGCAAAGGCGTACGTATCCGGGTCTTTGAAGATGTTAAAAAAGGAGGTATCAATATTTATTAGACTATTATAAGCATTTTCGTAGTTGACTATTATTTTGCGCTTGTTAGGAATATTATGGCAATATTTAGACTCGAGAGATAACAAAATCAGGCAGTGGTCTGTTACGGTTGTATTTAAAACCGCTGTAAAAGCTGTGTTTTTTTGTTTGTCAAGACTACTTAGCTGTGTTTTTTTGTTTGTCAAGACTAGACTTATTTTATGCATAATGTCTCCTCACTGTGAAGCAAGCGTGCATAAACACTTTCTAATACAAATTACATAAACTTTTCGAGCGACTGTGTCATTAATACAAAATAAAGCTGTACTATAGATGTCGTTTATTCTTTAAGTTTTAAAACACCCTCAAAACAGAAATTATAGAACCACTGTATTTACAAGAGTGTACAATTACGCCAGAAAAATTAGTTTTACAAAGGAGTTTGTGAATACCATTGTACAGAAACAATTATCAAGTGATACTGTAGTAACACTTAGAGCTGTAATAAGTAAGTGATCACATGCAAAATACAGCTTGTATGCAGCTTTAACGATAAAACCAGACTAAAGTTTCAAGAAATACCTACTTAAGTTTTATAGTAGAGTTTTAATATTCTGTTTAAATACCCTAAGCTTTCACGGATCCCTTAATAAATCTCTTATAAATACAATATAATATTTTGACACTCTTGTAAGTATCATAAGGCATGACCTGGGTTCAGACACCTAGATGACTTTTATGACGGGGGTACGTTTCATGCTCAGAATACTGAAAGAACCAGAAGCCTCGTTCAACTGATATTGCAAGCTGCAGGCTGTGTCCAAAAACAAAACAAGTGACCCCCGCTCGCCTCACTTCCCACCCGCGTAATATTGCTAGCTCAGACTTTATTTGCCCATTTTTGGGGTACATGTTGAGAGTATTGGGGGTACGAAAAAATAAAATAAAAATGTTGCTGTCCTTTTCTATACATGCATACGGTTTGCTTTGATAACATTACTTTTTCAAGTCGTTAAAAATATTTTTAAAGTAGTTTTATACATACTACAATGAATAAAAGCCCTCAGTAGGTAATAACAAGAAGGGAAATCAAAACTCTAAAATCGGCAACACGTACAAGATGAACCCGCGCGTCTGCAATGTTTGCGTTAAAAAGCGTGGATGGGTTTCATGCCATCATGCGGAAGCGTTCTGCGTCACTTATGAAGCGCATGCGGGCCAGCTCGAACAGCTTTCTGAGCGTGTTTGCCGGTGGGACTCACCGATGTGGCAGCACTGGATGCGACTACACACTGCGGGTGGTCGCATCCAGGGCTTGGCATAAACTGGCATTCCTGTGCGGTGCCACTTTGTGATTTCAGTTTCTGTGTTTTTTTTTTTTTTTTTGTATGTACTAACAATAGTTTTATAAGGTTTTTGTGTTACTAACAGTATATGGACTACGTCTGAAATAAATGTCTTATTATTATTATTATTCACAATGACAATTACAAATTGAACAAATTATTCAATAATTAAATAAGACAATAACTGAATGCGCTACAATTGCACTTGAAATGTGATCCCATCCTGTTTTTTGTTTTTAGCCTGGCTGAGTTTTTAGAGGTAGGAATGACACAAGACGGCATAATTTAAATAAACTGAACACCGGTAAAACACGTCGCGCGATACGACAGTCACAGAGTGACTGATC
The DNA here is from genome assembly GCA_949987655.1 of Polymixis flavicincta. Lineage (NCBI taxonomy): Eukaryota > Metazoa > Arthropoda > Insecta > Lepidoptera > Noctuidae > Polymixis > Polymixis flavicincta. The sequence goes on along the minus strand of CATLJQ010000033.1, from coordinate 99,208 downwards.
GGCTGACCGTAAAACTACTCTATTTAAGAGTAGTTTTTGTGGCTTCAGTATTAGGCGCTCTCACAGCTTCTGGTTCTTTTTGTATTCTGAGGTTTCATGCATACAAGATAACATGTTGCACAATTTCTGAGCAGTAACTTCCCTTGCGCTACCATGTACCGGTCACCAGCAGAAAAAGTGCGCACTAGTTTGCCATTCGCCGGGGAACGGCAGTGAATCTGTGGGCACACTTTTTGGTGTGTTTTTTCTTTCGTGGTATTCATCGCAGAACATAGTATTTAGACAGTTGGTACGGCGCCGACCCAAGCTACTCGTTCTATTGATTGTGCTGAGTGTTTTTGAAGTGAAAGTGCATATTTCAAGGATGAATACGTATGTAAAGTTAATTTCTTTGTATTTATGTATTAGTTATAAGCAGTTTAATATATTTATGCATGTATTTTACGGAAAAAATCCACGAGGTGAAATAATGGCCGCCATATAAAATCATAAAATGTTTGCGATGACTTTTCGTGTACGAATTTTGAATGAAATGGCTAAAATACTGTTAAAACGGTAAGACAAATTCATGAACTATCCATAAATATACGATGTTGTCTATGAAAATTCAGTGAAAGCCATAGACATATATCTCAATGGTTAAAACAGGCAAAATTACAATTTTAACACGTCATTCCTCCGTTGCTATGCAACAGTCCGACTCGTTGCTAAGGGCCGAATTACGTCATCGCCCGATTCTCGAAAAAATTATAAAATTATTAAAAGTCATGAAAACTGTGCTATAAACTTAAATAGGAGGTAATTTAATGAAGTTTCTGAAAAAGTTTTCACATTTGCAATCGATTAAGCAATTCATAAGAAAAAACCCGTTTTTTGAAGCAAGTATGCGTTTTCTTTTTTTTGGGTAATAAATCATCAAATAACTTCTTCCGCTCTCGGTGGAGCAGGAGGGCGTATCAGACTTTTACCGACTAAAACTCACCCGTGTTCCCTCGGTAACCCGTATGCCAGGGGCTGTGGTATCTCTTTCGAACAAACCCGCACCCCTGGCAGGCATCGGCCCTTGCGAGCCCCAACATTTTTTGTGCTGACATCTCTTTGAGGCGCACGTGGAAGACAAGCGCCGTCGACTTGGGCTTGGTCCATACCGGACAGTGAGCTACCCATTACTCGCCGTCCGCAAGCTCATGCCTACGCGGTGGCCGGAAATCGGCCTGGGATTCCCGACGCCCAGGGCGTCTCCGTATCCTGCGGCGGCTGGGGTCGCGAGGGCGCATATGCTGCCTCTCCCTCACGTGCGCCGCCTCCCTCTTCGCGAGCATTACTGCTTCGCTGAAGGAGGTGACGGCTACCCATGCACTCTCGCTCCGTACCATGGCCTGGACCAGGGCCGGACGCGAGAGATCGCCGCCGCCGATCGCCTCCACGAGGATACGGCGGTGCTCCACCCAAGCCAGGCAAACCGCCACCGTGTGCTCCACCGTGTCCTCAGGGCGATCTTCGCAGTGGAAACACCCGGGCGTTTCCTCCCGCTCTATCTGAAACAGGAACCTCCCGAAACAATCGTGTCCGGTGAGGACCTGCGTCAGGCGGAAGGTGAGGACGCCATGCTGCCTCTCAAGCCACTCCTCAAAGAGGGGACTTACCGCCGCAATCGTGGCGTGCCCAGCACTGGGTTGCGACAATCGCACTCTCCATGTCGCCATGAGATCCTGCCGGAGCTCTGTCCGCTGTGCCACGATTTCCCGCGGCAGCGGAGTTACGCCCCGGCGTTTGGCCTCCTCGCGTCACTCCCACTTTTGCGCGAGGACCTTTGCCTTCAGATTCCATGGCAGTAATCCGACAAGGAGGCCCGCCGCCTCGCCGGAGATCGTGCGATATCGATATGGGACGCCCTCAACCGACGAGCTGGTTGGCGCCTCAATGTAGGCGCCCACACTGGCGCCCCGTATAGGGCCATGGACCGCACGATCCCCGCGTGGAGCCTCCGGCAGGAGGCGTTTGGCCCCCCTAAATTGGGCAGGAGCCGCTTCAAGGCAGCCCCGGCCCGCTCCAGTCTGGTAGCCAAACGGTGGAAATGCTCCGCAAAGTTCCACCGGCTGTCGGGGACGAGTCCTAGGTACTTCATCGTCGACTCGAGGACCATGAAACCACATGGCCTCGGACTTGTGCAAGGCCACCTCGAGTCCCAGTTGCCGGATCCTATCTACGATTGTCGCAACGCTAAGTCGGCCGCCGCCTGGTACGACCTCCTTTGCGCCAGGACCAGCGTGTCGTCAGCGTAGCAAACTACACTGACGCCGCTAGGGAGGTCGGCGCGCAGCACCCAGTCGGTCCCGATGTCCCACAGATGCGGCCCCAGGACCGATCCCTGTGGGTTCCACTCTCCGAGGTGACCGGGGTAAATGACGACCCTGTCCGTCAAATAGGCCTCGACCACACGACAGAGGTAGGTCGGCATCCGGTGATACCGGAGTGCCTCTCTGATGCAACTCCAGGGAAGGGTGTTGAAGGCATTGGCGATGTCCAGAGACACCGCCAAGACGACCCCACCCCGGGCCACAGCATCCTCCGTCGTGAGGGCTCGCACGCGCATGATGGCATCCACCGTAGAGCGCTCCCTGCGGAAACCAAACTGGCTCCGCCAAATCCGGCCCCACCCGTACAAGCCGCCCGACGAAGCGGTCTGCAATTACTCTTTCAAAGAGCTTGCCCACTTCGTCGAGTAGCACGATGGGCCGGTATGCGGACGGAGAGTCCACTGGGCGCCCCGGCTTCTTAATGAGGACCAGTTTCCCCGTCTTCCAGCGAAGCGGAAACCGGCCCTCCTCCAAGCATGCGCTTAGGAGCCCTCTTAGTCGAGGCCCGAGAGCCTCCAAGGCCAGGACCCAAGCTTTTCCGGGCAAGCCGTCGGGTCCTGGGGCGGTATTCTTGGCATTCAGCCTACGTACCGCCACTCTCAGGTCTACCTAGGTCACCTCTGGAGAGTCTTCGTCGTCGTCGGTGTGGTCCGCATCAGGCACCGCAGGAGGCGGAGCCATAGGCGGGGGAGCGTGCTCCCCTCGCGAGGGGAACAGAGCGCTCACCACGTCCTGCACAAGCTGGGGCCGGAGACTCTGCGTCAGCGGGGGAGCCCACGGGCTGATTTTATCCCGCACCGTTTTGTAGGGCGTCCCCACGGGTCTCTGTTAGGGGTCATGACCCCCCCAAAGCCGTAAACGTTAGCCAATTTGTTGAGCAATAATGTCTAATTTACTCTTTTTCTGACGACCTTTTTAGTGACGTCACGAAGTCTGCCTGCGCGCGTCATTTGTTAGATGTTGTGATCAGGTGACCGCACCTGATCACAACATCTAACAAATGACGCGCGAGGGCGATAAATGGCTCGTCCCAAACCAAGGCACCATGTTATAGAAAAGTAACTATATTGTGAAGATGGTCCTTCTTTCTGTCAGGCAGGTACACTTTTTTTTTTAAAAACGTGATAGATGTAGTCAAATCTTCAGTATTTATACAGAAAAGTGCTATTTTTTTCAATTAGGTACTATCTCTGTTCTCCGGCGACTTTGGTACTTTTTGCCATAGCATGAAATTGAGTGCTAAATTGTAAGCTATAATTTGAGATATTTTTCAGTTCTGTTGGACTTACGCCCATTTTGACCGTCGTCCTTTTACATTTTTACAGAACGTTTACGCCGCTACGTCCACGCAAAACCCAGTAATAACTCTTAATTTCGATTTAAGATAGATATTTGCACTAAGACTTGTACTAACAGGCTCAGTCAGGCCATTCATAATAATAAAAAATATAACTCATTTACTCTGTTTTTTATTGTGTTCACTATTTAATTCTGCCCAACTAACCGCAAAAGCGGTATCTTAATGAAAGCGAGTTTCGAGATAATTGGAGTTATGTGAAATAATAAATACCCTTATTAAGGTTAAACTTAATATGTTTTGAACAAGATAGCGCTAAAAGGCTGAGCTAGTTCCTTAGATGCGTATTTTTACAGCTACCTGAGGGCATAAAAATCAAATTTCGATGTTTTTGAGATACCGCTTTTAAGCTTAGTACGGCAGTATTCTGAATCCATTAAAAAAATAATGCTTCTAAGAACTTCTGCATTGGAAATTCTACCAGAATCGTGATTGGTACGGCGACTGCGTAGGTTATCAAAATGGTTGCGCTCCAGTCCACGACCTGAAACAATATCACAGATAAACTTTAAAATGATACTTTATTACACCTCGTCCTCTTTCATTGGGGTAAAAAGAAAAATCTACAATATTCTACCTCAACTGAAGCGCGGCGTCCCATCTCTGGGTCGCGAACTGTATAAATTATCATCACACGCACACCCTTCTTACGTCACACACAATCAATCAGAATCTGAATCATTGCTAAGGTTCTCCATTGTAATCCATTGCTTCATATGTTCGAAAAATTTGTCTGCTCAGCAACGAAACTAACGCAATGAATGTTGTTGAACTGTCAAAATGAAAGCCTATCCTACTGTTACGCAATTACCACATTTTCTCCGAAAGCTTAGGTACAGGGGTACTCACGTTTTGCCAGAGTATTATTTTTACTAAATCCAGGCCAGCTTCTTAATGAAGCCAGACTCCGGGTGCTACGACGATATATCAGAGGCACGCAACTTAAAATACCTGGGAAAATGTGAGTGTATTACACATACACTTCAACGAATCCGCTCGATCAATAAAAGAGTGCCTTAAAATTAGTAGAGAGCCTTAAAGTTAGTCATGATCTAAGAACAAAACAACCAACCGTGTCAAGTACAGAGGTGCCGTAAGCCATTGGCCTGGCCCCGATTGTCATCAAGATGCACCAGTGCAGCATCATGACTGTCATAGACAGACGGCCCAAGCTGCGCAATCCTGGCCAGCTGAAGAATCTTCTTATTGAACCTGCGAATAAAAATTGCAGGAACTTGGATTATGGTTAGAACATCAGTTCGAACCCAGCCAAGAGCTTTACTTTGTGTAAATAATTTCATCACCATTGCTCTCAAAACGGTGAGGGAAAACATTAGACCAAAAATTCGAAAACGAACCCGCACTGGGCTTGCGTGGAGGATAACAGTCCACTCCCTCATATAGAGAGGAGGTCTGTATCCCAGCAGTGGAAACATTTAGGTGTTATGCTTGTGCTAATCTGCATGGTCATCGTTTCCAACGCTTATTTACCGGCTTGAACTCTTGATACTGATCTGTTGACAATGTTATTGAGACCAAACAAAATGAATGACCAACTTTGAATTGAGACCAGATTGTTTCTAGACTTGGTTAGAGTTTTGCCGCTAGACCTGAACTCCAAATGAGATTTTGATTGCTTAATTCCTCTCTATTGTTGGTTGTAGTAAGTAACCTTTGGAAGCTGACGGCTACAGTCGGCAATACCAAATTTATTAGACAATTCTGGTACACACACAACACGATACGTACTCGGGCTCAGATACAGAGGCCTAGGTTAACGTAAACTTACCCCTCCATCTGTCAAAATCACGCCAATAAACACTGAAGCGCTAAGTACTATGGGTTAGTTTACGCTATGTTTTGTCTCTGTATCAGCCCAAGTCTCGCGTCGTGTCGTGTGGGTGGTGATGGTACCCTGTGTAGGTTATGTCGGCAGTACTTGTATCCTTACCATTGACATGAAAGAGTCCCATTAGAAATACGCCCATAATAATGCAGTAGAAAGGTCTGTCTATCGCAGTATGAGCCGCATTAAAGAGAGCCGAGTGCTGTCCAAGTGCAAACTTGCCTGTCAGTGCCCACACGAAGACCAGAGGGAAGCATGTGTAATAGAGGTAGATGAACCACTGTAACATATAAAATAGAATTAGGTTAAGAACACCGATCAATTGACACAATAACCGACTCACAGATGGGAATTTTGGGTTTACTATTAGGAATTTCACAGTAGCTACCCGTATTTTGAATTCATGCCCGGTGTATACCAATAGGCTCGCCTCCTATTACCTGGGACCTAAAGACAACTGGGGAGATGTGGGTGTTTTCCTGGTAGGTACACCTTTGCGTAACCCTTCGCGGGAAAATAGGCACCGTGTTACAGTACGTGTGCAGTCTGCAGTAGTTGAGCAGTCTACGCAACGGGATGCTGGCCGGAGTCCGTGCCAAGAAAAAGCCAACGCGAAGCATTATTTAGGGAGATTCAAGTTTTGACAATGGCTTACAAAGTCTAGGTGTATATTTTTGTGCGTTGTTGGATTTTTTCATTTATTTCCATATTATGAGGTGTGCCTGTGAACACGCTGGAGAAGATTCAGAGCATTAAATCGCGCAAGGCTGCCCAACAAAGGGGCCAATTTTAATTCAGTGTCAGTTATGTTAGATAGACCTAGCTATTAATAAACTGTAAGTCTTATTACTCATAGTTTCAACAATCTAAAACAAACTTCAATGATATCTCTGAAGAGGTTTCTCTACTGACAACATATCAATATACAATATTTGGCGACAACTCTGCGGTCGAAAATAAAATCAAGTCTTATGCATCCTTGCCCTAAAAGCTGCCGCTTAAATGGGACTGAGCAAGTTATGTCTGCCGCATGACGGACGAACTGGCCTAATAGCACAGAACTGGACCCTTGCGACAGTGAGACGAGGATGCTACAAGTCAAGGAGATGGTTCAAGAAGTTCCGTCACAACTGGAAGCAGGAAGCGCGGTCTCTCAAACGATGGATGTCCAGGAGTGGGACTATTAAAAAATAATGTAGGAAGTAGTGAATTAATGAAATGATGAGCCGCAGCCGAAAGCAGCAACAAAGTAGATACCTATGTCATTAATTTTGTTCGTATTTTAACACGAATATCCAATGACATGGATCTAAAGGTCAAGGTAGGGCCACTACTATTTTGGAACGATTTTAATTCATTAACCAACCATTACCTATGCCGTGATGACCCTTTGTGTCCTTTATTGTTTGTTAGTTTCAATTAATTATCTAATAGAATCGTCGGTCGGCACAACATGTCTATTTCTTTATTGGCATCAGCTATGAATGAGGTTAAAGAGTTGCAGGTAGCTTCTTCCTGTCCATTATCTATGTATACATTACGAACATGGATTACTAATATTAATGTAAATGAAATTATTATATCAAATTTTGAATCAATTAAAAAATCTAAACGTTCATATGATAGTAATACATTAAAATATGCAGTTATTAGTGAATTATATACAAAGTATAGTGGTTGGTTTTATATATTTACAGATGGTTCGAAGAATGTAGAGGGTCATGGGTCTGCATATTATATTCCTAATATAGATATAAGCACTCAAGATAATTGTTTTAAAATAAGTGAACATACATCCATTATGACGCTGGAGCTCATTGCAATCTCAGAGGCTTTGACTTACATAATTAATCATTGTGGATATAAAAATGTTGTCATTTGTACAGATAGTAAAAGTTCATTACAACATATAGCTCGATGCGCCTCTGGCCACAGAGGTGCATCGATAGCTTATGTCATATTATCTAAAATTGATGAAATTGTTTTAAAAGGCATCCAACTGAGATTGCAGTGGGTTCCATCGCATATTGGATTGCGGGGCAACGAAGAGGCTGACACATTGGCAAAATTAGCGGCTAGAAATGGAAAAGAAATAAATATTATATTAGATTATTCAGAATTTTTACCACAATTTAAAAATGTATGTTATGATTATTGGACAGAATATTTTAATAAACGATCATTGGAGAAAGGTATATGGTATAAAACCATACAGTGTGAACCTCTTCGCGGGCCCTGGTTCATGAATAGTGATAGTAGTAGACAACTGATTGTTACTGCTCTTAGACTCAGATCTGGACACATTCCATGCAAGAAATTTGCCTTCATGATGAAGAAAATCGCTTCGCCCAATTGTGAGGAATGTGGAGTTGTCGAGGATCTACAACATTTATTGATAGAATGTGCCCAATCTGAGGACAGTAGAAATATTTTAGTGAGGTCCCTGAATTTGAACAGAATTGATGTAGGCATGTTCCATACAATTCTATCCGAACCAAATGGCGACGATGCGAAGGGTTTGTTTAAATTCATGGCCCACGTCTTGTGAGAGTACAATTACTGTTTAGGATACGATGGGACTGACATACGCTATGCGTAAAAGCCCCTAAAAACAAATAAAGATAAAAAAAAAAAAAAAAAAAACATGTCTATTTCTTCCACACTTCTCTATTAGTCGTTATCTCGATAGTCACACCCTTGCTAACTATATCATCATTCACGCAGTCCATCCATCGTATCTTTGGTCTCCCTGTACTCTTATAGCCACTGATAGTCGTACTCGTGGTCGGACTCAAAAACAATCTTCAAGACATTTTCCTCATTCTTCCGTATCACATGCCAATACCATGACAACCGATTCCCACACAACTTTGCAGTTATCATTGCCACTTTCAAACTTCTTTATTTTTTTGCTTATTTCTATCCATTTGTATAACACCACACATACCTCTCTCTTAACTTTCTCATCACAGCTGCATACAATTGCCAAATGCATAAGACAGCAGGTCTTACCATGGTTCATATATCTTTCCCCTAAGTTTAAGGGGAATGTGGGAGTCGCAGATTGTTCCCGTGACCTGCCGCCATTTCATCCATCCAGTGTTAATTCTGTGCTTAACCTTCCGATCTACTTCGCCATCGCGTTTCACGAGTGAACCGAGAAATCGAAAGTCCGAGCAGACTGGGAGAAGCGCGCCATCAAGCGCTATGGCTCCAGAACTGGAGAGACCGCCGAAATCGCAGAAAATATATTCAAATTTGGTTCTGCTGATTTTCAAGTCACATTCTCCAGCTTATGTCGCCAGTTCTCATCTTGCATCTTCACCGACAAGAACAATGTAGTCGGCAAGCAGCATGCACCAGGGTGCCTCTTCCTGTATGTCCGACGTCAGAGCGTCCATGAGCAAACGAAGAGTAAAGACTTAAAGCCGATCCCTGGTGCAAGTCAACAGCCACATTGAACTCGTCGGTTCTGCCAACAGCTAACCGGACGTAGGTATGAGATTGACTGTACACACACGAATTAACTCTACATATTTCCCGGGCAATCCTTTCAATTTCAATGCCCATCATAACACGTACCGAGGTATCCTGTCATTCGCTTTCTCCAGATCAATGAACGCCTTGCACATGGTGATCATTGATCGTCCTTGTGTGCACGTCTGTACTTCTCGCACAATTGGAGATGTGCAAAAGCGGCGTCCGTTGTTCCTCAATTGGGCACAAACTCAAACTGGTTCGGAGTAATCTGTCTCCTCTCACAGTCTTTTCTCTATTACTTTCTCGCATACCTTCATACTATGTGACATGAGCTTTATTTTATCTCTCGATAGTTGTTGCAGTCCTGTATACATCACTTTTATTCTTGATGTCTTATCATTCCGAATACTAACATTTTTATTCTTGAATCCCTGTAAATGTATTAGAAAAATAAAGTTGTTTTTCGTGTCTGTCTGTGTGAGTCACACGGAATGGTTTTTTTTTTTTTTTTTTGGGTGGTAAATCATCAAATGACTTCTGCTGAGTAGAGCAGGAGGGCGTGTCAGACTTTTACTGACTAAAACCCACCCGTGTTCCCTCAGTAGCCCGTATGCCAGGGGCCGTGGTATCTCTTTCGAACAAACCCGCACCCCTGGCAGGCATCGGCCCTTGCGGACCCCACCTGTGGTTGCTGACATCTTTGACGGCGCGCGTGTGGAACACAACGCGCCGTCCCGTCTACCACTTTTCGGCCGCAGGGGATAGGGAGAGCGGCTGACGCTATACCGACACTCCTCTTCCCCTGCGGCCCCACCGCGTCCGCCATCAAACGGTGGCGGCCCCGTCCAGGCCACGGAAGGGAAGAGTGCTGCTCAGAAGCACCGGCACTCCTCCTCTACCGCAGCCCGTAACCCTCAGCCGCGATGCCTCCCATTCGACATCGCGGCCCACCTCAGTTGCGGTGCACCTCACCGCAACCTACTTTTTGGCCGCTACGTCAATGGCTTGAAGGCAAAAGCCCTGACGAGCGGCCCCACCCTTGGGTTCCTCTTGGCTTCACCGTGGGTGGGAGACCACGGTTACTGAGCCCCCCCGCAACGACAATGCGGGAACCCACTCGGGGGGGACACGGAATGGATTTGATGCGGTTTTGATTTTGACCAAAATTTAGAACTTTTATTGTAAAAGATTTATACATATGTAGTTAAATTACTTCTCGATATCTTGTCAAGTTGTAAAAACCGTGCAAAGCCAATAAAAATGAATATATACCTACTTAAATAAATCACAATCTATTATCTAGTCGTTTAGTAATTTGTTGTGTTCCACAATGTTCCTTCATTGTGGAACACAACAAATATGTACTAAACGACTGATTCATAACGTTATCACTGTTGCGAATATCGCCTTTTTTTGTTGCGTGGGAAATCCTCAAATAACTTCTCCCGCTCTGGGTGGAGCAGGAGGGTGTGTCAGACTTTTACTGAATAAAACTCACCCGTGTTCCATCAGTATGTATGCCAGGGGCTGCGGTATCTCTTTCGGACAAACTCGCACCCCGGGCAGAAGATCGCCCTGAGGACACAGTGGAGCATACGGTGGAGGTCTGCCCGGCTTGGACGGAGCACCGCCGTGTCCTCGTGGAGGCGATCGGCAACGGCGATCTCTCGCGTCCGGCCCTGGTCCAGGCCATGGTACGGAGCAAGAGTACATGGGTAGCCGTCACCTCCTTCTGCGAAGCAGTGATGCTCGCGAAGAGGGAGGCGGCGCACGTGAGGGAGAGGCAGCATATGCGCCCTCACGGCCCTAGCCTTCGCAGGAGACGCCCTGGGCGTCAGGAATCCCAGGCTGATTTCCGGCCAGCGTGTGGGCTTGCGGACGGCGAGTAATGGGTAGCTCGCTGTTCTCCTGCTCCACCCAGAGCGGGAGAAATTATTTGATGTTTTCGCAACCAAAAAAACAAAACACTGTTGCGCTATGTTATGTTATTAGCTAGTACTTAGGTATTGGTATTACGCTTTCACAAATGCTACGGCTATATTGTCGCAAAAACGCGAATCTACACTAGGCGCACTCTCTGTTGCACAGCGAGACTTCCAGCGACGGTATGCGAAGGAGACCGCGCGAAGTATTATTCCCGTAATCGCCACATGTAGTCGTAGCATAAGTAACAGTTAGTTTCACTTACTTTATACTCAGAAAGCTTGATATTTCTCTCGTCTAGCTCAAATTGTATGTGAGCCATTATCAGACCCAAGAAGCAAGCAGGCAGAGCCCCCCAGGAAGACAAGTAGAATTCCGTAAACATAGGAGTGTCTCGGCATATCCTACGTATTTGTCTAAAATCATAACAAACATTATTCGGCTACATTGTCGACGTCCAGCGGCACTACAGTTATACAATATGGAAACCACATATATGCAATAAATGAAACCACAAGTAATACTAGTCCACAGATGTATTGATAAAATAAATAATAGATGAAAAACCCTAAATTGAAAAAGTGAAATTTTCAAACAAAATAAATTTCAAAATAAATTCAGTGAAAGTGAACACTATGTTAAGATACCGTACCTTGACCCCGCGACGAACGGCAACTATGCACTCGGCTGGTGTCGGTTTCTTTGTCGGCGCTCGCGCTATGATCGTTTATACGAAATCAAAACCCACACTTTTTTTCACGATAACTGAACCATTTAAATTCAAAAATGCTTGTCTAAGGCTGAGTTCCGATCGAAATAACCTAAGACTCATTGTTCGAAAGAGGATGGAACGTGACGTGGAGCAACTCCTTCATGAGTGTTCGGCACTATGTGCTGATTTTCTCTGATCCTTTGGACAGCCCCCAGGATTGTCCGGAAATTAGTACGACAGACGCGAGATGATGCGTATCTCTCATGATAAGTTCGTAAAGTTAAGGCTGCATATTGGCGGCAAAAAATTAACTTTTAAATTTACACACACAAAATCAACACACAAATAAGTGTCAATTTCACCGTAAAAAAGTACCCATAAATAATTAGTATAATTTGCCAAAATCACTCGAGCGCAAGTAGATATTAAATCTCTTCGAAAGTCACGACAAACTATCCCGGAAAAAAGCACGGTGGCAACTAACAAAGCGAAGCTTCCTAAAAATGGCGAAAACATTAAAAGTCATAAATACGAGTAGGGCTAACGGCACAATTATCGTACACCGATACTTTTTACACTTACTTACTACGGAACAAGGCATTAAAATACAAGCATTTTTGTGTTATTAAATTTTTAACAATTATCAAATTATTGATTGCAAAAACTATAAAAAGTTTAAGTATTTTTGTACATTTGATACCGTTCTGCGAGTAACTTCCTGGCTGGCAAACGTATAAGTAGGTATTTTTTTAAATAGTTTGCTTCTACGTAACTTGCAAAAATTGTTATTGTTTACTTCTACTTTATTAATTTTATCTTTAAATCTTAATAGATTAATATTTAATTAGAACACACTTAAACAAAAAAGCTGTTTGGTTTTTAGGGCATAGTGTTTTTAGAATTATCATAAGAGCATAATTCTAATAAATATTAGATACACCATGCCCTAAGTATTTAAAGCCATACAGCTTTTTTTGGTTTATCGATCTTTATTCCATTAAATAACAGTCAAACAACTAGTGTCCTTTCCTACGTGGCAGGTGCGCGTGCGCCCCGCGACCACGCGCTTCCCCCGCTGTCCGCATTGTTCGTTCGCTCGGCTGTGCCGTTGGCGTCGCCGCCAGGGTTCCCAACCGTCCGGTTTTCGACCGGACTGTTGGGTTTTAGAAGGAATTGTTGGGGTCAGATTGCTAACTTCCGACCGGATGCAGTTTGTCCGGTCAGAAAAAATTGTGAACGCTACGTTGCTAAATCGCCGGCGTCGGCGGACGGGTGGCCCGGACTGGGGCGGCATCAGTTCGTTTCGTTCAGTAAACGCCCTCTTTGATTCGTTTCATCCTACACCTATATTTTGTTTTTACCTACCTGTTAAGTTGATACATCTGGATAAAACTCTTTCATTTATACTTAACGTGTTTTTTTTAAGATTTTGACCAAGTATGACCAGATTAAATTTGATGTCCGGTTATGGCGGCAGGAAAAGTTGGCAACCCTGGTCGGCGCGTCGGCGTCGTCTTTGGTATACGTCGTATGACTCGTGCCGCCTGTTAAAAAAAAAATCCGCAAAAGGACCCGCGGCCAACGTACACTTTAGCGGTTACTCTTTACACAAAGTCAACACAGGGCATTATCACAAAACTGAAAAAAGAATAATGTAGTTTCTTTTGTTATCTTTTTCACTATATTATTTATATAAGGTATTTTTCTATTTTTATTGGTTGGCACAACGTTCAACAAAATTGATTGGATCAAACGAAAATGATGTGAATATTGCGTATAATAAGTTTAGTTCTTATTTATCACCTGCATATTTTTAATAAAATATGAGTATATTTGGGTTACATTTTAATCAACTAAGTAAGTATAATATATAACAGATAGATAGCCTCCGACCATCGTCCCGCCACAAATCTTGCCTTAGAAATGCACACTGATATCGTAAGATCTGTCAGACATGTATCGATCTCATGTGAACTCATGCACTTTTTTCTTCGCCTCCCACCTCGCCGCGCATACCTCAGGGAGTGCACAGCACTAATGGCCACACTATAGTGATCCCCATTCTACAGTGTTCAAATTTGATTAAAATTAGAACTCTACTTTTTGACCAAATTACTGGACCGATTTTGTTTATTTTTTGTGTGTCGTCAGAAAATTCCATAGCAATTATGCCGTTTCAAATATTGCATATAGGTATGTGGTTTCCAAACTGTATATATAATATTGTCTAACTAACTTCGCGCGCTCTCTCATGCACCACTCGATGCTATAAACAGAGAACCCGCGAAGTGTACCTAGTTCGCTTTATTGCGACAATGTAGCCATGGCATTATGGTACATTTAGATGATAGATAAGTGGGCAAAGTCATTGCACGAGGCGGAATTGCAAAATTTACAACCCGAGTTGGAGGCGAGGGCGCACTGTGGATCGAAAATCGCCTCTAGAAGACTTAGAGATTTCAATTTGCAAGTGCCACATTTTTTGCCGGTTATCGCTACTATTAGTTATTACTTTATTCAAAAATGACACCCGAGTTAATTCTGCACAAAAACGAAGGAATTATATTTTTTTACGAAAAATTTGTATGAAGCTAGTATGAAAAAGTTAATTATCTCGTAAACAGCCAGGAAAACCGTAATATCCTCACAGGTGGTTATAGTACTAATTATTTATGATTTTTGATATAAATGTCACATATCGGTTATCGCTGCTGATTTTTTTTTTAATCGTCAAAATATTTTTATTTATTTTTACATATCCTTTTAGTGACTAAATTAAGATCATTGTTAATTATGAAGAATTTTACTGACCCAAATATTAAGAATATATAAAACGAGATAAATATTTAAAAAAATAGAAAAAAATCAATCAAATATTATTCATTTTCCTTATCTTTGTCGTTGTCGGACTCCAATTCTGAGTCAGAATCCAAATTGGATATGTCTAAAAACTCGAACTCACTTTCCTGAAACTGAATTAAGTCTAGAGTTTCAGCAGAATGTTCTGCTTTCTCTTGGCATCTAACTTAGGCCTTTGTGCACTTAGGAAAGGATCCGAAGAAACAACAAGCATATTTAAGATATCTTGATTAGAATCTTGCCCGCTTCTTTTCCGCGAATGATGTTCCCGGAACCTCCTAAAATCTTTGTTTCGAGACTCTGAGGCTTCTTCCAAGAGAGTCCCAATCGGCACAATATCATTTTTCTCGATTATGTCAGCCCCGTGTATTAATAATATATGTATGGTTGACGACATGTAGTACCAGTCGTACAATTTCACGTACTTTTCTGCTGTTTTGCGGGCAAAATCTTCAAATCTTATTACGTCGATCTTCTCGCCAGATGTTATCGCTTGCAAAATCACAGCAAATCTTTTAATAAGATCTTCGTCCAACCCGGTAATAGCTGCAGTTTTATTGGGAAACTCGAAAAACTTTCTTGCGGTATTCCCGTCATTGGTAGTTCCCGAGCCTTGTTTCACAATATCAATCAATAGATTGAGCTGATCTTTGAATTTATTTTGAATACATTGTTTTCTGTTCTGCAACATTTCTTTGTCCTCATTACTTCTCGCTGCCCACAGTTTGAAGTCGAGCCTGTACGCAATATGTAACAGACATTCCATACAATTTATGCGTGCGTGTAGGGATGACAAGCCAAATTTGTATATGTCAGCAAACACAAAGACTGTGTGTTCATTTCCGTAGGTTTTTCTAAGCACAGGTAGCACGATGCATTTGATCTGGCCTCAGAAAGGTACGTGCAGACTTTGGCGTCGATCATTGTCATCATTAGTTGATGAGTCACCATGTTATTATTACTGCACTCTGTGGGGATAAGGGCCTCAATTTCATCATCCATTTGTCTTTTGAGACCAATGACAACTGCTTCGCTCTCCTTTACAAAAGTAAACTGAACTGGACGACCATACAAAGTTGAGCATGGTTTTGGGTTCGTCCATACAGTATTATCTCCATCTGGCAGTTTTAGTGGCACCAAAGAGGTAATGAAAATGCTTGCATCATCTTGCTCACCCTCCATTTTCTGCTTGTATCGGCTTTGGTTGGAAGCACCATCAAATCCCCACTTAGATATCAGCTTTAGCGGCTTATTTTGCACATCGGCATAGTCAGAAAGACTTTGAAGGATCCTCGTCACCGTGATGTCAAGTAAAGCTTGAAGTGTAATCCTAGCCGAGGAATCCGTAACTGATACTGATTGCTTCGGAGGGTAGTAATCAAGCTTAGTTTGTTGCACTTTATAGTAGGATGGATAAATATCCTTAGCACCTTCCCGAATGGCAACCTCTCGCAAAGTAATATATTGCCACTTTGACAGTTTTAGTGAAAGAAGCAATCCAAGCGCTTTCTCTGGTGTAAATATGACTGTTTTCACTGGTTTCTTAAGCGTTTCTTTCATTTTTACGGCTGTTTCAGGATTATTCATCATGTATTCGACCACAGATGCGATATCCTCATGCCCTTCTTCTTTTAAACGCGCTGCAGCTGCATATGCCAATTCACTGGAGTTTTCGCCTGTATGATCATCAGATCTTCTCTTTTTCTGTTTACTTCCCAAATCTTCGAATGGTTTTCGGCACCTTTTTGTCATTGTTCCAACGGAAGGTGATGACGACGGTTCTTGAGAGTCTGATCGTGCTCTTGGTATCTCATCAACAATTGGTTCTTGATTAACTAAAGTTTGCACACAACTTGGCCAATCAATATTTGCCTGCAGCCAATTTCCGTACAGTCTTTTGAAGTGATCAAGGAATCGGTTGGATTTCTGCCACCTCTGTAAAGCAGCTCGCGTGAATTTCCGACAAAATTCTTTGAGAGTTACCTGATCTTCGGCAGAAAGGCAATCGCCTATGCGGGATACAACTGCACCAAACAATACTTCATGATTAAATGAAGTACTCTCACTTTTTAGAAGAACTAACAAGTCTAAATTGGTGATTAAACTTTCCATTTTAAGATGTTATAGTCGCAGAACAAAAATTTGGTGTTAGCAGTTACACAGTTGTGAACAATCTAAATTATAAAGTAAAATGTTAGCGCTTTTATTGCAAAACATCGATAATTAGTTAACTACCCTCATTAGAGTTTTAAAAGATGTGCATGTGATGTGAATTTATAATCGTCAAAAACATTTCTTAGAACTCAACACAAGTAATCAACAAATTAGCTTACTTATCAGAAATCATTAACAATAATTTAATCACCTATTCAGACTTATTAGAAGACTAAATCATTGTAATTACTTAATCACTTATTTTCAGACTCACTAGAAGACTAAACCATTTGTCACTTGGTATTTTGGTTGTATGTAAAGTTTTAAAACTCATTTTGGATTGATAAATATCTAGCTCAAACATAGTTGTCTAAGTGTAGTTTAATGTACTATAAACCTCTGCCTACTCCTTCGGGAATATAGGGGTGATGCTATTTTATGTTACGTGTTATTAAAAAGTCTGTGTTCCTCAACTTAAACACTAAAAGGAACCGTTTCATATGTAAAAATAAATAAAAATATTTTGACGATTTAAAAAAAAATGAGCAGCGATAACCGTTATATGACATATGTCAAAAAATCATAAATAATTAGTACTATAACCACCTGTGAGGATATTACGGTTTTCCTGGCTGTTTACGAGATAATTAACTTTTTCATACCTCGTAAATTTTTTCGTAAAAAAAATGTAATTCCTTCGTTTTTGTGCAGAATTAACTCGGGTGTCATTTTTGAATAAAGTAATAACTAATAGAAGCGATAACCGACAAAAAATCCGGCACTTGCAAATTGAAATCCCTAAGTCTTCTAGAGGCGATTTTCGATCCACAGTGGGGCGTAATGAAGCCGACAAATGGAAACGATGATTTTCAACAAAAATGTGAGGAAGCAATACACGAAACAGAAATTAATAAAATAAATTAAATTAATTAAGTTATTATTTCATGCGCCTAGCCTTCACGTTTTGAAGTAGCGGCAAGGTCTAGAAGCTGCCAAACAAAAGAATAATAATAAACTTTTACTAGAAGTAGATACACCTATGCCTATACCTCCGCGGAAGCCAGTTATTTTACTTTATTATATACCTACTCTGAATACTCACTCAGGTGACATGGCGTTTACAAATGCTTTATAACCCTTCATATACGCAACGACGGCAGTCAGCAGACACGATGCGATGAACAGAACTGCATAGAGTCTGATAGCCAAACGACGGCGACGCCAGAGCAGAAGGGTGAAGGTACATGCCAGGATATACATGTGCATGTTTACGGGCAGGAACCTGACGATTATAAAACACATTTGATTAGCTGATGTTTTGACTAGGTTGCCCTCGCTGAACGAGTCTACATGGCGTGATCGTTCTAGTCCATTTGAATCATTCATGGGTACTTAATTAGCCCAGACACATAAATTATAGTACATTATGGTACAAGTGTGTAACGTTGGTGATTATCGCTGAGGCGCCATTGAGACCCGAGCTATTAGCCGAGGGTCTTAAGAGAGCCGAGTACGATAATCATCAATCAATACACACGTGTATCATACGACGTTTTTCAACACACTTGCGAAGAAAATAATACTACAAAATCATCATCATCATCAGCATCATCGCCATCGTCATCGTCATCGTAATCGTCATCGTCGTCATCGTCATGTCATCGTCATCGTCATCATCATCGTCGTCATCGTCATGTCATCGTCATCGTCATCATCATCGTCATCATCATCATCATCGTCGTCATCGTCATCATCATCATCATCATCGTTGTTTTTAAGAACAAAGCAACTTAACCAATTAAAAAACAACCTATAACTCACTAAGAACAAAGCAACTCAAACAATTCTATAACTCACTAGTGAATAATAGTAATGAAAAAGTCACAGTTTGATAATAGGTGTCATTATGTGCCTAATTGCAGTGAAATTAGAGCCATTTTATGAGCAAGTGTGTTGAAAAATACATTACTGATATTCGTGCAAAAATACAACCCTTGACACACGCTAAAACATCTACAAAATAAAATATATTTTCAACACACTTGCTCATAAAATGGCTCTAATTTCACTGACGATGACGATGATGATGACATGACGATGACGGTGACGACGATGATGATGACGATGACGTTGACGCTGACGATGACATGACGATGACATGACGATGACGACGATGACGATGACGATTACGATGACGATGATGATGACATGACGATGACGACGATGATGATGACGATGGCGTTGACGATGACGATTACGATGACGATGACGATGACGATGATGATGATGATTTTATAGTATTATTTTCTTCGCAAGTGTGTTGAAAAACGTCGTATGATACACGTGTGTATTGATGATTATCGTTACACACTTGTACCATAATGTACTATTATTGTGCCTTTAAGTTCAATAAGAAGTTGTAGGTCTGTAATATTGTAATCAAAGCATCGTCGCGTCAGGGGACGGTCAATGAAAACACCAGTCAGACAAGGCCCAGTAAATAATGAATGTATGCTATTGTAAAAAGGATAAAATTGAGCCGTCTAGTTAATACAGAATGGTGACGAGTTTCTGAAAAAAGGATCCTGTTAACATCCTTTGTGTTTGTACGAGGAGGATACCAGCAGGACCCTATAAAAAATCGTGTTTTCTCACCAGGTCGGAGCCACGCAGTAATTACTGGAGTCCACAATGTTGTTTGTGAAGAAAAAATGAGACCAGAACTTCGTCTTACAGGCTCCGCTCTCCAGGCCTATCGTGGTAGAGACCAGAGGGCCATCCCGGGAATCCAACCACCAGGTCGCTCCGTAGCCCACGATCAGAAGGTGCACTGGAGTTATCCTAGAAGACAAGTTTAAAACCCGATTGAAAGCATGTCCTGCCGTACTGATAACCAGACGACAGTAATAACACTTACACAGCGGAATTAAGGAACAAGCACCAGGGTAGTACGCGAAATTCAAATTTCGCGTACTATGGTTTAGGGTTCCGTACCACAAAAGGTAAAAAAGGAACCTTTTTATGATCACTCTCTTGTCCGTCTGTCCGTCTGTTCTGATTTTCTCAGGAACGGGTGGACCTAGCAAGTTGATATTTATACCATATACGGTCTAGCCCCTATTAGTTGTATAAAAATCAAGGTCCTGAGTCAACACGATAAAAGATATGGGCAAATTTAGATTTTCGTGAAAACTTGTGAGGACCTTAATTTACAATCGACAAACTTTAAGCATGCTCACTTAAGAAAATATTTCTGCGGCGGCGCAGCTAGTGACAAACCACACCCCTTCCTGGTTTCGCCCAATTAGAGACAACATGTATTTGTGTGAGTGTGTTCACACAAATCCATATTGTTTGTTGAATGCATGATGAATAGAGACGCAAACCTATGTCCATTTTTAGGTCAACAAAGCACGCATTTCAATCCCACAAAAATGCATACAAACAATTTGCAACCTTACTACCATCAAAACATGGTCGAAATCGAGCCGGATTACAGTGCACCGTAGTGAGCGTCGAGAACAAAAGACATCGCATTCCTTCGATAAGAAGCGAGCCCGGACCGTCATTAGCAGAGTTTGAGGATTTTTTGTGCAAGTTATTTACAATACTATTACAAAACGAATCTACACATCGTAACATCACTTTGTTTTGAAGAATAACAAACATCAGCAACACAAAAACATCATAAAGTCATCATCATCTGTTGATGACGTTGCGCAATTCATACAATGTTATCAGAGCTTTTTGTTTACTGTTGCAATTGCAATATTAATACGTTCATTATCTAGGTATATACCATTGTTATTTAGTGGGAACTTCTGGAAATCCGGTTTAACAATAGAATGGTTTAAAAACATACTTTATGGCCCTTCTATTTACGGTACAGTACTTCATCATACGGTAATACCACCCGTGGACTCCACGAGACAGGCTTGACCTAGTGTGGAGTTCAAAAGCAAAACGCTTCCTTTACGTCTTATTATTTTTCTTAATGTGAACTTAGTTATTATAATGTAGATGAAAATGTAAAGCAACTGGAAATGTAAAGCACTGTTTTTGGAAATAAACATTATCAAACATTATTGCGCAGAGTATATTTGTGTTATTCCAATCATAATATAGAGCAATAAAATAAAAAGATAATAACAAGTGTTGCAAATTTCCAACAAAATATGTAACTTGCTTCGTTTTTGTATATTTTCAAGTATAAAACACATTGTAATGTAGTTTTTTACTTTTCAATAGCACAAGTAACAAGTCCCTCTCACGCCGCGCCGATAAAACAGAAATGACTTTTTTTAAATGGTATTTCGAAGTAGACCTTGAAAGGCCGTGACTTCTTAGCCGGACTTTACAGAAATAACAATAATTATTAACATTTTATACCTTTATGCAGTGCCGACCTACGTGCCTAGCGCGTCCGCTGCGATTTGAATGGCGGCGGTATCGTATAACCATTGGACATCGTGAAAATTGGGGAGGCAGTGAAAGTGTTCATATGTAACTAAACTTATAGACCTGACGGAGCATAATTATGTCGGAGGGAGGAAAATATTAAAGTTGATGGAATAGATATAAATTGTTGTTTGACATTTTTTATTCCAAATTATTGGTCAAAACGCATGCATTGTGCGATCGAGTCGTGAGCCTTGCTACGCGATTTGGCGATTGTAACTTAATTTTACAAAAAAATATTTTTCGGAATTTTTCCTTTAATTGTGCTATAACAAATTGCTTTTAAAACAAATTAACAATTCTAGCTCAACCGGAAGTAGTTCCCATTGATCTAGAATCACGAAATTTGGCAAAAAGCAAGGTCTTACAGCACGGAAAAATTCCAAAAAAATAAAAAAATTGAAAATTAAGGAAAATTTTGGTACTTGGAAGTTTTCACGAAAATCTAAATTTGCCAATTTTGTTTTATTATGGCGGTGTAATGGGCCTACCCATTACACCGCCATACGGAACCATACGGAAACCTCGGCGTACGAGTTCGACTCGCACTTGACCGGTTTTTGTTTTCATACTGCAGGTTTTTCAAATTTTAATCATTAATTGCCCTGTAAATTACAAAAAAAAAAGCGACAAAGTGCAAGTCGGACTCGCCCATGAAGGGTTCCGTAGCAGCAAGTAACATAATACGATTTATGACGTATTAAAAAAAAACTACTTACTAGATCTCGTTCAAACCAATTTTCGGTGGAAGTTTACATGGTACATCATATATTTTTTTTTGTTTTATCATTCTCTTATTTTAGAAGTTACAGGGACACACAATTTCACCACTTTTGAAGTATCTCTCGCGCAAACTATTCAGTTTAGAAGAAAATGTAATTAGAAACCTCAATATCATTTTTAAAGACCTATCCATAGATACCCCACACGTATGGGGTTGATGTTTTTTGAGTTTGAGTTCTAAGTATGGGGAACCCCCAAAATTTATTGTTTTTTTTTCTGTTTTTGTGAAAATCTTAATGCGGTTCACAGAATACATCTACTTACCAAGTTTCAACAGCATACCTAGTCCTTATAGTTTCGGAAAAAAGTGACTGTGACATACGGACGGACAGACAGACAGTCATGACGAATCCATAAGGGTTCTGTTTTTTGCCATTTGGCTACGGAACCCTAAAAACGTAAATAAATTTGAATTTCGCAGGCAAAAAATCAAAATCGATAGTCATTTATTCAAACTAGGCTGAGAGTTGGTTTTTACAAACGAGTAGACGAATGTAAGCCCGAGATGAAGTCGAGGGCTTACCATAGTCACGAGTTTGTAAATACCAATTTCTGCACGTGTGTCATACAATGTTTTTTAACACATTTGCGAGAAAACAGTACAATATGTAATGAAACAAACTTAAACATCATAAATAGCGCTCTCCAATTTTGGCGGCATGAGACCGTTTCCTGCAATTTGCGTCTCATTCAAAATATCAGATTCCATATTAATATCAGCTTCTTCCTCGCTTGAACTCATATGTTTGTTTTTAAATATCAGTCGGAAACTCGCAACAATCTTTGACATTTCTAATATGAAAATGGCGCGAATTTGCAAATGGCGCCACATACATGTGGTGAAAATTAGAACTACATCTTTCATCTCATTTACTCTTTAGTATTAAAGTGAGACAAACGTATTGAGAAAAAGGGCTTCCAAGGAGGTTCGATCAGTCAGCTTATTTATTCTCGTAATGTGAAACTCCTTGGAATTCTTGAAATTCTTATAATATTTTAAGGAACTAAAAAAAAACCGTAAAAAATACGCACGGTGCCATACAACGGGGTATGCGGTAAAATAGGTACAGTAGCATCCAAAAGCGGAGTAGCATTCTCAAAAAGTAATAGATTGACACCACGGTTTAACTTACGACCTTCTTATATTAAGTAATTTCTATACTGTAGACACACACACTCTCATAAGTCTACAAATGATTGTATTTCATAAATTCAACCCTTAAAGTAACTGACGTGATAGCTTAACGGTTACCGTACTTGGATTAGCGCCCTCGTGCGCAACGTGTCTCGGGTTCGAATCTCACGCGCGCGCGGTATGCTAGACTTTTCATTGTTTTAAAAATCGCTTTTAACTATAGTTTCTTGTTCTGTTCGTCTTGTTCACTAAACTCGTAAAACTTTATCAATATACCCACAGAAACCTAAATAAAAAATGATAGTTAACTTACGACTCATTCACTGTGACTTATAGAACGGTGTTGGTTGTTATTGTGTGCTAGTGACGTGTGTTTAATCTATTAGCGGTCTTATAGTTCATTTTAAAATGTAAGCAAATTTAATAATAGAAATTAAAGCGAATATTATTGCGCTGCATAAAAGCGAACTTAAATATCACAAATATGCTGATGAAACCGGACTGAGTGTGAGTATTAGGATTTAATTATTTTATTAAACACTTATTTAATTCAAGTATAACTGCTGATCCTTGTAGTTTTTTTTAACTTTTTATAAATATCATAACGTCTAAATAGAAGAAAAATATAAAATTTCAAAGTAAATTTATTTAGTAGATAATTAATAACATTATACTTACTCAATATTTATGTGAAATTTGTATTTTAAATAATTTTGTTTCTAAATAGTAATACATATTAGTATGTATTTTGCTTAGTAGCCTAACAGTACCCCTTGTTTGTTTTAGTGAAATACTGTGAGTCAGTGGATGAAAAGATATGAGGAAGGGGGTAGCCTTGCCCGTCGAAAGCAAAGTGGAAGACCCCAGCTCATAAAAGAAAGCGATAGCACAGGTGGTTTCAATGGGCACGCCACGATTGCGGCGGTAAGTCCCCTCTTTGAGGAGTGGTTTGAGAGGCGGCATGGCGTCCTCACCTTCCGCCTGACGCAGGTCCTCACCGGACACGGTTGTTTCGGGAGGTTCCTGTTTCGGATAGGGCGGGATGAAACGCCCGGGTGTTTCCACTGCGAAGATCGCCCTGAGGACACGGTGGAGCACACGGTGGCGGTCTGCCCTGCTTGGGCGGAGCACCGCCGTGTCCTCGTGGAGGCGATCGGCGGCGGCGATCTCTCGCGTCCGGCCCTGGTCCAGGCCATGGTACGGAGCGAGAGGGCATGGGGAGCCGTCACCTCCTTCAGCGAAGCAGTGATGCTCGCGAAGAGGGAGGCGGCGCACGTGAGGGAGAGGCAGCATATGCGCCCTCGCGACCCCAGCCGCCGCAGGATACGGAGACGCCCTGGGCGTCGGGAATCCCAGGCCGATTTCCGGCCACCGAAGGCATGGGCTTGCGGACGGCGAGTAATGGGTAGCTCGCTGTCCGGTAAGGACCAAGTCCAAGTCGACGGCGCGTTGTGTTCCACGCGCGCCTCAAAGAGATATCAGCACAAAAATGATGGGGCCCGCAAGGGCCGATGCCTACCAGGGGTGCGGGTTTGTTCGAAAGAGACACCACAGCCCCTGGCTTAAGGGCTGCTGAAGGAACACGGGTGGGTTTTAGTCAGTAAAAGTCTGACACGCCCTCCTGCTCCACCCAGGGCGGGAGAAGTTATTTGACGATTTCCCACCCAAAAAAAAAAAAAAAAAAAAAAAAAAAAACGTGGTTTCAAAACGACAAGACATTTTGCCAAATTATTCGACACATAGTTCCGAACCATGCGCCCTGCAATCCACGCAGAAGGTTTGCATCATCGAAAAACAGCTCGAAAACTAGCTCAAAAAACATTAACATTAAGATATAAATTAGAAATAATTATAATTACTGATTTTTATTGATTTTAGTAATATTCACATAATATTGTGTCATATCCGTAGTAAGGATTATTTCGAGGTTTAGTTTCAATCTTCTTTTCGTAATGAAAATGATTACTTAAGCTTAACTTCAATAAGTCCTATTAAATACGATTTGTTAACTTTGAGGTTTGAGAGCTAAGTCACTCGCAGTCGATTTATTCTAGTAGTAGTAGTACTACTGAGTCATTTAATGGTATTGTGACAACTTGGCTGCATTTGTTATTTTTACGTGGGTAGATTTGCGTAGAAAAATGTGGTTTCTTTAGAGTACCGCACATAGTAGTAATTACAGCACAATATTATTATATTACTAAGATACAATAGCCTGATTATCATAGTTCACCAATTAGCTACTTTACTTCAATAAATTGTTCTTTATGAGAAAATAAACTGTTTAATTTGTAATTATAACGAATAAACATTTTGTAATCACTTATTATTCTTAATCCTTTGTTTAAATAACAATATAAGTAATTTTAAAAAAAACATTCTCGTATAACGAATAATAAAAGAACTGATGAAGATTATTGTTGAAAAGAAAAATAAAAGTCTCATCGGGAGATTTGAACCCAGACTTATGTGTTTCTAAATCAAAGACAATAAATACGCTGCGAGCTACCGAGACTTGATATTAGAACGTGAATTTTAGCAATGGTATGAACCGACCAAGGTCATACATAGTTACGCGTAACACAGTACAGACAGAGACAGAGTACTCTGTGCGACGGTATGTTTTTTGTATCATTCGACAACAGTGGTGTGTGAGTTCTGTGGTGTGCGGTCTGGTTCTTGTTAATATATCACTTATACACACAGCTGTAGGTACAGCCGGGACCGCGAGTCATAGCAATATAACCCTTAGCGTGATAATGGACTCTTGACCGCGACCGTACCTACTTAGGTGAGAGTACCAATTTTTTTTCTTTTTTGTTCTGGCTTCGCACGGTTTGTGCATTTAGCCAATGTCACGTTTGGTTTGTTAGTTTATGTTGAAAGGTAAGGAAACAAAAATGTTATGTGTGTACAATTGAACGGGATTTAGAATAGGACAGATAAATAGGATCAGTATAAAAATTATAACTAGAATAACATAATAACTAATTAGTAATTTACAATGACAAAAAATTACAATTTAATATTATTTAAAGTAATGAATGAGACTAAACATTTATATACAGGAAAACTATTTGTACAAAGCAAAGAAAGTATTGAGGTAGGAAAAGGAATATGGAGAGACAGGAGGTCAGTGAGAAAGGAGGAACGGTCATATAAGGGACAGGAGAAAAAAATGTGATCTAAATCGCCTTCATCTGTGCCACACAAGCAAATGGGATCGTCGATTGTATGTAGTTTGGCTGGAGAGCAAACATGACCTAGTCTCATCCGTATATGTAATAACGGAGGTCTCCAACTTGCCAAACTTTGCGCTACCGAACCACGGTTTTTCCGGAATGTCGGATTGAATTATTGAAAAATAACGCCCCTTCGTTTTGCTACCGATATCCCATGCTACCTTCCAGGTGTCCCGCAGAAAAGTCTTTGGTAACGTCATGAGGTCATAGCTAAAATTTGTATAAGGAACTATGTCCCCACACTGCACCGCATCACCAGCAAGTTTATCAGCAACTTCATTGCCATGGATTCCAGCATGGGCCGGAACCCACACAAATTGTAGTGTATTACCCTCAGATATGCTCCTGCACGCAAAATCTCTTACTAAATATACATATGATAGGTGACTGTGTCTTGTGTTCGAAAGGGGATTTATTTATGGCTAGAAGAGCACTTTGAGAATCAGTAAACATTATAGTTTTTTTTAACTTTAAAACTCGAGCATATTCTATGGCTTTTAAAATGCCGAAACATTCACCCGTAAAAACAGAAGTCTCCGGAGGCAGTTTTATTTTTTGGACGATATGGTATTGAGGATGGAAAGTGCCCATCTCAACACAACTCATTCGAGAATGCTTGGCAGCATCCGTAAATATATGGTGGTATTCTAAGTGTTCAGCCAGAAAATTATTAAAACTTAAATGACTATTGGGATCTGATTTACTTACACAGTTATATTTTATGATGGGCTTGAATTGTAAGCTCTCATAACTACAGCTAAAAAGGGGAAGCTTATTGGAACGATGAATATGAGAAGAAAGTGAAAGGACTTTTTTGTAACTTATAACTAAACATGGAGCTCGTTTATGGGACCAGTAGTCAGAAGATTCAATCTGCAACACTAAAGAGTCCAGTTTAGGAATGAGAGGATGAGCTGAGAATTGAAGAATCCGGAACAAATATTTGTCAGAAAGGAATTGTCTTCTAAGGTACAAAGGAGCGTCCCTGCATTCAAAACAGCCCCGCTTTTGGACGTGGATAAATCCAAACCGTTTAAATGTAACCATGACTCCAAAGTAGATAAAGCAGAATTGATAGCATAGCTAGCTTGCTCAACCCTTTGGCTTGAAGAATATAATAATAAATCGTCGGCATACTGAAGAACCTGAACATGGTTGGATAAGGCCGAGTCTAAATCAAAAGTGTAAATATTGTATAGAAGGGGACTGAGCACAGAACCCTGTGGGAGGCCTCTCCAAACAAGATGAGATTCCTCATGGTCTCCAATTAACATGCTAACAGAACGTTCAGTCAAGATGTTAATAATGAAATTGGACAAATTCAACATACCATTCTAGGCGATTTTTTATTAAGTGTTCCGCTAATTTCATCAGAATTGAAGACAAAACTATGGGACGGTACGAAGAAGCATCAGATGGAGTTTTATTTGGTTTAAGAAATGGCAACACCTTTTGACGTTTCCATTCAACAGGGGTGTTTCCTGAGGACTTCATCATTTGCACTAGTAAAAAAGGAACGGGATGCCATCAACGCCTGGTGCAGAATCCTTAGTTTTATTAATAACACCCTTTAATTCAGTGAGATTGAATGGAAGATCTAGCGTAGAATGACTGTCTTGGTTATTGGATACATGAGACAGGTTAAGAGCCTCAGGTACCCAAGGTGGAGCTAATTTATCCAAAAATTCATTGGCCAAAGAATCTGGTATAGGAGAAGAGTTGTTATAAATAGATCTAAATCTACGAATATTGCGCCAGACAATCGTAGGGTGAGTAGTCGGTGAAATTGATAAGCAAAAGTTACGCCAGTTTTCAAATTTTTTCTTCTTAAAAAGTTTTTAAGTTTCATTAATTAAGTTAGTAACTATATCAAAATTAATATCGGACATATCAAGGTTATAATTGTATTCGGCCTCTTTACGTTTTTTAATAATTTCTGTGCACTCTGAGTACCACATGGAGGTGAGGGAATTGCACTAATATTGTTATTTTTTGCAGGAAATACTTCATCTGCCGCGGCTATTAATAAGAGTGCTAAAGCTTCAGCACAACTATTTTCATTGCCATCTGAAATGACAGGCAACGAGCAAAGCTTACTGTCTACAATATTTCTAAATTTATCCCAGGCATCATCATTTCTATTAGGAAGTTTATATTTTAAGTTTAATCTCCTTAGGGCGAATTTCACCAAACTTTTATACTTAGAATAAGTCTTATCCTGAGAGTAAATTTTGAATTTTTGACAGATCTTCCATAGTAGAATTGTCAGATGTAAATTTTACTCTACGGATAAAAGATATCTGACTTTGGTAAAATCAGCCCTAAGTGGTGCATTTGGTTTGGAAAGGGGATAAGAAATAACTATTGGAAAATGGTCACTACCATAAGTATAGGTTAGAGTATGCCAAGTTAATAAGGAGGCTAAGTTAGGGGAACAGATAGAAAGATCAATTGCACTTTGGTTCTGATTGGGATCTGAACGACGTGTGGCAGCTCCTGAATTCAAGATACATAAGTTATGTAAGTCTATGATATCTAGTAATTCATCACCGTAACAGTTGGAAGTTGAACAACCCCATAATTGGTGATGGCAATTAAAGTCCCCCAATTAAGAATGGCTTTGGAAGAAAAGAAAAGAGATTATTCATCTCTTGAAGAACAGAAAAAGAAGGGTGAGGAATGTAGATAGAAACAAGACAAATATGATGTACTTTAATAGCTACAATTGAAATTTCTTCACTATGAGGAGGTAGTGTAATGGTAGAGTAAGGGATATAATTCTTGATGAGTATAGCTACTCCGCCATATCCATCAGATCTATCCTCTCTAATGGTTAAATAACCGTTAATTTAAAAAATATTATTACATTTCAGCCAAGTCTCTGCTAAAGGCAAATGGCTCATATTTATTTAAAAGATGTTTAACATCACTCTTTTTGTTCACTAGACTGTGGCAATTCCACTGGATTATTTTGGATGTGTAGTCAGTTATGAACGGGTTTTTTTTTTTTTTTTTTGGGTGGGAAATCATCAAATAACTTCTCCCGCTCTGGGTGGAGCAGGAGGGCGTGTCAGACTTTTACTGACTAAAACCCACCCGTGTTCCTTCAGTAGCCCTTAAGCCAGGGGCTGTGGTGTCTCTTTCGAACAAACCCGCACCCCTGGCAGGCATCGACCCTTGCGGGTCCCATCACTATTTGTGCTGACATCTCTTTGAGGCGCGCGTGGAACACAACGCGCCGTCGACTTGGGCTTGGTCCTTACCGGACAGCGAGCTACCCATTACTCGCCGTCCGCAAGCCCATGCCTACGGTGGCCGGAAATCGGCCTGGGAGTTATGAATGGGTTGAGATACATTGAAAGAAGGGGCAGCGTTGGACGGTGAAATGTTGAACTGAGAGAGATGATTGTGTAATGCTGAATGCAAATCGTTTATGGAAAAATTTGATTTTTTTTTAACCATTATTATGATTATTAGAAAAAGCACAACCATTTGATGGTTGGGGAATGTTAAAATCTGTAATAATGGCATTATGAGCCTCTTTATTATATCCTTATACAGATTTAGGAGGGGAACGTAGTTTGTGGAAGACAGTCTTTTTATAGCTACTTGAAACGGGCATTCTATTAGATGAAGAAATAGATGGAGTATCTGCAAAGTTTTTGGAAGGAGAAGATAAAAGTGTATCAGCATATGATTTAGTTACTGGGCGATATACTTTTGCTGCTTCAGCATAAGATACTGAACTTTGTGCCATGTATGTTTTAATTAATTTTTGCCTAGAAAATTCTGGGCATGACTTATTGGTAGCATAGTGAAAACCAAAGCAAAGGCAACAAGGTGCACTTTCTTGTTCTCTTTCACAACTATCCCCAGTGTGGCCTTGGCCACATTTAAAGCAACGAGGTTTAGACCTGCATTGAATTTTAGTGTGACCATAACGACAGCAATTGAAACACTGAACAGTAGGGAAAATATACAAATCTACAGGTAATGCAATAAAATTATAGCACATAAAAATTCTTTTCGGTAGAACTTGTCCATAAAAAGTAACAACAATAGATTGGGATGGTTTCCAAATAGTTGTACCATCAACAATGGTTTTGAAATTGAGGCGTCTGGCTTTTAAAATTGAACCACATCCGTTATATTATCAATAACTTCCTACGGAGACCATTCTGCAGGAACACCACGCACTAAACCAATTCTGGTAACATTAAAAGTAGTATAAAAGCTTTATAATTGTATTTTTCAAGACTATAATGTGTAATAAAACTGTTTTGCATTAAAACAAAACAGTTATTATGTGATGAAAAGCATAAAGCATTGGATTTGAAGATACATCTAAGATTTTACCGCATTTAAGTTCAATAATGAAAGAAAACATACCTTCCTTCCTCGATTACCTGTGGCTTCACACCATAGCAGCGCTTGCGATGACTAATGGTACAGCAAGCTGTCACTTGTCAACTGTCAATTCATAGAAGTCTTCAGATCTCCAGCAAGCACCTTGCTCCAATGCTTTATGCTTTTCATCACATAATAACTGTTTTGTTTTAATGCAAAACAGTTTTATTATGTTCTTTCAGCATAAAGCATTGGATTTGAAGACCTGTTTGTTATCTGCTGGTGAAGAATACCCGAAGGATGTAGACGCTATGTGAATTAAATATATATTATGTGGAATTAATGAATATTTTGGTTTAAATTAATTAACTGTAAAACTAAATATTTAGAGTTTACAATCGATTAAATCCAAGAAAACGCAGAAATAAAAACATCTTCCATAAACTGTTTTATATAAATTGCAAATCTATTTGCCTTTTAATACGTCAGCATGAAATTTTTGTATTAAGCTATAATGGTTATTTTAAATCCATTATACAATCTGAATTAAATAAACATCTCATTGCTCAAGGATAATTGGATCACTCATTCATATCCATAATTAATATAATACAAGTTAAGTAATATACTTGAAACTTAAGAGATTAATATTTCTAGACATACTTTTATAAAGATGTGTTATTTTTTATTGTTGTACATGACAAAGTTAAAATTCCCCTGAAACTGAAATTAATTCAGGATCTTTTTATTATAGTGGTCAAAATACATTAAGCTTTGCATCTGAATGATCTAAGAAGGGGCATTCAAGTCCCTTCATTTATCAATTAAATTGACTTATAAAATGTACCTACCAAAACATTTTTTAAATAATTTCATAGAGAATCAAAAATTCTCATGTGATCATCCTTCCCTCTCACAGAGAGGAGTCTTTCGTCCCATCAGCGGGAGGTTTGAGACAACTTCTCTTGAGGCCCTTTCTTTTACTACATCTCAAAAGTGATAATTCTGTAAGTCTAGTGGCTCTTTTAATGTAAGAGGCCATCTTAATTTCATCTGTTGTGCTAATCACTAGTCAGCCTCCCGAAGGCTACCACAGACGTTATACTTTTTTGGAGGCTCTTCTATCGTAGTTTGCTTAAAAATCTTTTAAGCAAGCTTAGCCAAACCTATCATTGTCAACAAAGATTATGGTAGATTTTAAGTAAACAACTTGATTTTCAATTTCTGTGGGCCACAATGGCCGACCTGTTATTTAACATTTAAAAGTTGTGAGATATCTTACTAATCTCTGCCAATCAAGGGGAAAAATTATCTATTTCACATGGGTTACTTTCTTGGTAGTGGTTTAGCTAAGGCTAATGCTCCTTTCACTTACTAAATGGACAAGAAAATGTTTAGATCTAACATCAGATCTGTTGGTACAGTAACTGCCTCATGCAAATAAATAAGTAAATTGAGAAGTGAAGCTTCTATAAGTAATAAGTGTGGATTATCTCCAACTATATTTTAGCAAATCCCTTGTTCCTGTACCAACCACTGCCTCTTGCAACCTGACTGCCTCCCCCCCTCCCCAATTTGCAGGGTAGGAGTAGCAGCTTGTTAGGTCTAAGAGGTTCTTACATAGGTCTTGTATAGGTATTGGCTCTCCGAGACCTCTCGTCTCCAAGTACGGGAGCCAGGTACACTGGGTTCAATATGGGACCATTTATACATATAAGCACCCGACCCATCTCCGAGTTCAGAGGACTGAGCGCTCAGTTCTAAATTGGACTTGAAGAGAACACCGATACTAATAATTGCAGTCACCTCTGACTGAAAGCATCGCAGAAGCTTGCCAAGCCTTCATTTGAGTCCCATATGACGTTCTGTCGCACAACGGCCGACTAATCTTGACACGAAAAGGTCGACGTCAGGGACGCCCCACTTTGTATACATGGCCTCCGAGGCCTGGGGCCTGGAGCAGCAGGAGCCCATCTGGCTGGCCTGTTCAAAAATAAGCGGTCGGCTAAGCCGTTATAACACTTTTAAACTCCCCGGGAGGTAAACCGCTGACAGAGTAATATCCAGCAAACCTGCTAACTTCGTAATTTTGCAAGTTAGATTCAAGGGCACTAGGGAAGCGAATCCCTCACTCATCCCAAATGTGTGACAAATGTTGCTGTTGGATTGAACTATTACTCTCAAGACTGGCTTTTTGGCTGCTTATTACTGCGTTTATGGCAAACCTCCCCAAGTTCCAATGCCATTTTTTCTGGTTTGGTCAAGTTCCTGACAAGAGTAGGATATAATACCCATTCTTTATAATGTACACCTTATCAATTATAAATATGAAGTGTACAATATTTTACAAAGGGTGGTACAATGAGTGATTTTTTCACTAAAAGCGATCTATTAAAGACATCTTTTGAATGTATAGGGTAGCCCTTTCATGTGGACTCCTTACCCTTCCTCCACTGCATGTGTGGACAAGAAGTGGGTTTCCTTACTCATGTGTTGAGGAACTGAGCTGTGGTTTATCAATAGCCTCTAGCTACCACATTAATTATGGCCAACCAGTAGAGCAACCTTTTTCTATTTGTCTTGGTCTGCCCTTCTCAAAAACTTTTGAGACTATAAGCATTCCCTTACAAGGATTGCAAAAATTATATATGGAACACCTAAATTTAATACACTTTAAACTTGGTTCAGGGAACAAAGTCCCATTTTTTTTTTTTTTTTGAATTTCTGATATTATCATCTTCCTTTACACCTTGCCTGCACACAGGGTCTTATAAGTATCAGTGTTCCAAAGAAGGCTTACTTGTTTTAACTCCTAATGGAAATTCAGAATTGACTTAGGATTTTTTTTTTTTATTTCAAGTAAGACAGTACAATATAGAATAACTTAACATAAATGAGCTTATACTAAATAGAAGTTCGGCAAGACATCTGTGTCTGAACTAGATAAATAAATATCTGTATCTCAGACAGCAGCGATCTTCCTTCGAAGACAATTTGTCACCTAAGCTTTATTAGGACTTACCGTCTCCGAGACAGAAATCATAAACTGAGTTTTCCTAGTGAGCCAGCTAATTTCAATCTGAACTACATTAACCAGAATGCGGATACCAAAGGCTCGCAAATTCTCTGCCACACAGTTGGCTGATTGTCCAGAGAACTCAAGAAAGGCCAAAAACCATAATTTTCTGGGTTCTAAAAGACTCTTCGGAGTTGTTGGTGTAGACTATTACATGAAAAACTACCTTTAATTAACATATCAATACTCTTGTTTTACTTTTTAATAATATTGCTGTGTAATGTAGGTATTCAAACAAAAATATTTCTTTTATATTGTTGGTTTAATAGAAATTTGCATAAATTATTTTGATTAAAGATACTTATTCTTATACAAAATTGAATTGTTGTGAATATAAACATATTCAGTGTTGGACTTCCTGTGATTATCTTCAGTATAAAAACAGAAATGAAACAGAAAGGCCTTTAATTCTAAAGTTTTTACATGTTTCTTTAGGAAGTCTGATTTTTGTCAAAAGTATCTTTGCAATGTTTCCCATTTATCAAGTTATTTTTTTTATTTTTTATTTTTATACAAATATTACTTCTAATAATAGCTTTAAATAATATATTGTCAGTTTTAAATTGTGTGGTGGATGTATTTATTCCCTTTAATATTCTGATAGATCAATGATCCTGATCATAACTATAAGATTTCCTTAATTATTACAAAATACAGCAGTATAGCATAGTAAATTAAATGTTCTAAATGCTATATATTTCTGCTAGATTTTAGAGTTCAAAAGAGTTCAGCTCTTCATTTGAACCACTGTAATTTAACAGCAGCTTGCCACTAGACAGCAATAAACAATTTAAATTAAAATACACTTCTGGAAGAAACATTCTCACTACTTCCAAAGGTGACAGTAGGGTACAAGCCTACTGGGTAGGTTGCTGCTTAATTAACAAGTCCTAGTAGACCTGCTTTAGCAGCTAGCTCCTTCGGCTACCCACACCCACCCACATTAAGCATCCAACCAAAACTCCCTCCGAGGGAACTAAGTAACCTTTAGTTTGGTTTAGTGGCTTCTTCAATTCAGAGTGAGAAACATATGGGGTAGATGACCATAAATTTGAGGTTTTCTTTAATGGGTATTTGGTTTATTTTATTTTTATATTGCTTGAAACAGGAATATCTGTCAATGGGTTGTCTTAGGGGCAGAATTTACGAGTATCTACCTAATTATCTTATTTTACACTGAAACCCTTCAGTTGTAACACTTCTGTCTCATAAAACAAATCGGATTGTGTATTACCTATACCACAATGCACTTCCGAAGTGGATATTTATTTAACCAAAACCAGGTTAGAAGTTTGATAAGTGTTTTGGTCAATGGGTCGTCTTAGGGGCGGTTTTGTAAAGTTAGTGATATGATGTGGAAATTGTGTCATGTTCACAGAAATTGAACACTTACTTGGCTACTTATTCCATTGTAAATGCGTAGGTCCGCTTACAGTAATTGGTCAGCAGTGGGAAACGGCCACTTTCTTCCTCCGAGGATGAAGAGCGTTTTTCGCCACTTACGCACTTAGGAGAATTCGTCGCTCAAGCTCGCTACAACGGTTGCTTTAACAACGGCACCGGCGAACACGTGTTGCGAGCTTTCAATTTCGTGTTTCGGCATTTCGCTGACTAACGATCAGCGTAACATGTATCATTACACCTATGTATCACTTACCAAAAGCACTATTATTCACTTTCTATAAAGTTTTACCAGAAACTTTAGTTATTTTCTAAGAAAATTAACGAGAGAATTTTTTTTACGTTCATGGCGGCAAAATTTTTAGACGCTATGAATTGACAGTTGACAAGTGACAGCTTGCTGTACCATTAGTCATCGCAAGCGCTGCTATGTATGGTGTGAAGCCACAGGTAATCGAGGAAGGAAGGTATGTTTTCTTTCATTATTGAACTTAAATGCGGTAAAATCTTAGATGTATCTTCAAATCCAATGCTTTATGCTGAAAGAACATAATAAAGGAATTTGCGTCCAGGAAATTGGAAAAAGAAAGATAAATTTTATTGCGCCCGATTTTTTTGACGCTACCGTTGACGTTGATGATGATGATGATGGGACTCCCTTTTCCGCACGTAGACTCCCATTCGGTCCGTTGTGCGTGGGGATGCTGGCTAGCAGAGCCAGCCTAGCTCCGCCCAAAAGCACAGAAGCTTCCTGGGAGCTTCACAGGCTTCGCGGAGCGACCTCACTGTTCCGAGGATTACCGTTGACGTTATTTTGGAAGGCATTGTGCTTTAGAAATTTGCCAAATATAATTGAGTGCAGAGTCGTTCCATCATCCGGATTAATGATTATGTTTAGTACATTGATAACAAAAGGCGCGCTGTCAGTTTTGTCGTAAATTTTACGACCAATTTGAGTGGGAACTGTTACGGACGGAGTATGAATATGGCTAGAAACAGTAATTTCAGAGCATTTAGGCTCCAATGGAGAAACTAGTGTAGCGTCCGTGCAATCACAACCCGAAGTCTCGGAATCGTGGTGTTTTCGGGTACGACGGCGTTTGTTGCATTGTTTGCACACATGAACACGGCTTCTTTATAAGTGACGAGCCGAAGTCGATCCATCGGTATCCATACCCGATTCATTCGAAATGGTAACAAAATTGCCTGGCGGGGGAACAAAGTCCCCCGAGTCAGGCGGCTCGTTCATTTTTCGCCCTAAACTAAATAATATTAAAAGACTTACCCTACCGAAGAAAATGTACAAAAACTAAAATTAAGTTGAATAAAAGAATATAAAACACTAAAACTACAGCTACTGATCCTAAAATACAGGTCTTTTTTTAGTTTTTTTTCGTATTTATCAAAAAAGCCGCGTCCACCAATTGAAAGTTTCCCGCGCTCCCGAGTACCTATTTTACTGCACGTTCCGTTGTATGGTGCGTAATTTTTAACTTTCGAACCATGTATACTGGCTTCGTAAATGCAGTTTTTGAGCAAATGTGTTGAAAAGTAATTAACATTACGAAACACAAAACAAAATCAAAAAAATATTTGCCATATAAATGTCAGATAGCACACGCCAATATACCAAAAAACCATTAAAAACTTCACTCAAGCAAAAATAAATAACAAAAAAAAACGTAAACATAACTTAAACCTAAATTAAAACCTCCAGGCATGAAGGGCGCGCCCGCAATGAATGCTACAGTGTTTCCAGTCAGCTATAACTAGAAGTAAGAAATGTTAAAACTAGGACCTTCGGAGTAAATGAAATAAACAGTTACTTAATACTATTAACATTAACAAATTTTCCAAGGTCAGCAAGACAACCAGTTGCCACAAGCAGCACCCGTTCACGATCATAACGCAAAGACCAGCCATTATCCCCGTTCGCAATATTAGAGCAATTAGTGACATCGCCATATTAGACATTAGCGCATCCCCACTGAATATAATCTAGGTCAAAGAGTAAAGCCTATAAGCACCTTATAACTCGTTTCATGATACATAGCGGCAGCAAATGAAGGCCGAGCTCGTGTTTTTGAGAGTATATCAAGAGGTTGTAGCCGGTAAGGAAGCAGGACATCATCACAAAACCTTGGATCAGCGACGTTCCGTTCGCAAAGAAAACGCCATCAATTCTTTGTGTCACCTGCATGGATAAAGATTTATACGTAGAGTTAAGGTTAAATTCCACAAAAATTGACAAAGCCAGTCGGAAAGCAGATGGCGGGATGAATTACACTGAAAACTTTCAAGGTAAGGTAGAAACTAGTAGGTTTGGCTCGTAACAGATCGATTATCAACATCATTTCAGGCGAGAGACGTCCACAGCTGGTCATAGGCCTCCCACAAGCACTGCCACTTCAACCGGTTCTGTGCTTCTCGCACCCAGCGGATTCCTGCAGCATCCACAAAATGTTCTGCTGTCTATAGGCTCGAGTCATGTAGACGGCCAGCCAATGGTCAAGAGTATGCATCTTTTTTTTTTGAGGGTGGGCCATCATCAAAGAACTTTTCCTGCTCTGAGCGGAGCGGGAGGGCGTGTCAGACTTTTACTGAGTAACACCCACCCGTGTTCCTTCAGTTGACTGTGTGCTAGGGGCCACGGTATCTCTTTCGAACATCCGCACCCCTGGTAGGCATCGGCCCTAGCAGACCCCACCAGTTGGTGCTGCCATCTCTTTGAGGCGCGCGTGGAACACAACGCGCAGTCGACCCGGGCTTGGTCCTTACCGGACAACGAGCTACCCATTACTCACCATCCATAAGCCCACGTCTACGGATCGTCCTGGGATTCCCACCAACGCCCAGGGCGGCTCCTGCGTCGACTAGGGCCGTGAGCGCGCATAGATTGCCTCTCCCTTACGTGCGCGGCCTCTCTCTTCGCGAGCATTACCGCTTCGCAGAAGGAAGTGACGGCTTCCTATGTACTCTCGCTCCGTACCATGGCCTGGACCAGGGCCGGACGTGAGAGATCACCACCGCCGTTCGCCTCTACGAGGACACGGCGGTGCTACTCCCAAGCCGGGCAGACCTCCACCGTATGCTCCACTGTGTCCTTCGGGCTAATTACGCAGTAGTAATACCTGGGCGTTTCCACCCGCCTTATCCAAAACGGAACCTCCCGAAACTACCGTGTCCGGTGAGGACCTGCGTCACGCGGAAGGTGAGGACGTGACGCCTCTCAATGCACTTCTCCAAGAGGGGAAAGAGGTTACATCGTTGCTTGCATATTCTATTAGATACCTTTTCTAAATATTCTGGATTTATCGTGTGGAACATGAAATGGAACGCGCTGGCGTGTGCAAATGTTGTGAAGCCCAGTGCCACGACCCTGAAATGACGCAATACATATAATTATACCGGATGACATTTTTTAGCGTCTGGACAACAATATGACGTGTCGTGTAAGTAGAATAGAACTCATATACGCTGACCTTTCCCTGGTACCATTGATTTAATAAAAGTTCGGAATATCCTTAAAATACATAAAAAAAATACATCCTACGACACTCGCGTAAAACAAATAATAGCCAAAATAGTAATAGTAAACGAGCGTCAGCTGCGATCACCCATGAATGAAGAATGATGAAGTGTACATTTTTGCAACTGATCGTATTGTAGTATGTAGTAGGCAAATAATTTGATACACTGTGTGACGCGTGTCTTGAAACCGTAAACAAAATAAATTACGTCTCGTAAGATCGGTAAAGCTTTGATAGAAGTGTAAACAAACCTGTTGATGTTAAATTCTTATAACAATCACTCACATTCATCTGTATTTCGAAGGTTTTAGCTTGATGTGTAAAAAAAAGAATCCTAACAATTATTATTGTAGTTTTATTTTATTGTAGAATTATTATAGTAACCATTGAAACAAATGCGTAGTGGACTAAGCGAATTGCCAAAAGATGCGGTAAGAATAAGACGGCTCGTTAGTGAAATGGTTGAGCGATTGCACGCGTAAGAAGTGGTATGGATGCATATCCATTGAATGGAGTAGCTTCCATACCACATACTGGTTAACGCCAAATCGACAAGCTGCTTGCCGGGTGCTCCTCCTCCTCGGGTGTTGCTGGAAATATTCTAGGATGGCGTCTTCAACATGTATGGACAAGGGTGGCCGGCCTCTGCCCCTGGCATGACCGGGAAGCTGAAACTGGCCATGGTCAAGTAACCGCTGATAAGTGCGGAATATCAAGTCTGTGTTGGGGTTCCGGGGGTCAGGGATTCCGTTACGTCTAAGGGATTGTGGGTATTCTTCGTCGGTGTACATTCGCCTCGCACCATTTAAATTTTCACCGGACAAAAAAAAATACCTCATCATGGCAAGGTACTCTACGCTGGAGTATGCGTACGTCATTTTGAAAACAATCACTGTGCAGTTGAAGCACACGCGGAAAAAACAGCGATCGACGTCACGCTGTGACCAATCGCAGGTGACTGGAGAAACGGAGAGCGGCGCGCGCGGGCGGGAGGGGATGCGCATGCGGTGAAACGTGAGCGGTACCTACGCCTGCGAAAAAAGCGGCCGGCTTCAAAGGATTGAATTTCGCTACGAATTTTCATTGATAATTTCTGCGCGTAGAGTAGGGTGCCTATAAATTGGATTTTGATATTATTTGCCCATTTTTTGTTTTTTTTTTTTACTTTAATTTTTTTTAATTTTTAGTATGAAAAGTTTACTACAAAAAAGTAATAGTATTCATTCATAGGTTAATTTCATTTTAGTTTAGAAAAATAAAAAAAGGGTAATTTCCGTACCACAGGCTTCTACCCCGTTCACCTATTATACCCAATTTTTTTCCAGACGCTAAAAAAAATCAGCCTGTATATTGTTAAAAAAAAAAAAAAAATCAGACGTTACAGTCCATAGATTGTTAGTAATTAGTTAGTAACAATTTATGCTTATCTGCTATGTTAGTAGTGTTAGTAATTAGATAACTATGAGTTTCTTTACATGATTAAACCTACAGCCACCTCCACCAGGTGCCTCTGGATGAGGCAGTCTGGTCTCGCAACAATCATTTTCAGGATGCCATTCCGACTGTTACGTAAACGTTGTAGTAAGGATGCTGCTTTCTTTCGCATGATGGCATGAAAGCCATCTGTATGAGCTTCCGCAAACATCCCCGACGCACTACAACGCCACGGCAGCCGCAATAGCATCCTGAAAATGTTGTTATATTGCACACGCAGGACGTTGTAGGCTCGGCTCGTGTGCGACACCCACAGGCCGCTCGTGTAAAAAGACTGGCAGAACGCCTTAAATAAACTCACTTTAACGTCTACTGTACATCGAGCGAACCTGCGGGCAAGCATATTGCCTCTCACCGCCAACGCCCTGCGTTCGCGCTCTATGTCTTCGTCATCCCGTAAGGTGGGTAAGGGTACTGGTGACAACGTGACCCAGGTACTTAAAATGATTGACCACTTTGAGTTCTGTGCCGTTGAGATATACTGGAGGTACACGGCGAGGCCGTGGTTTCGGCGCTCTGAACACCAAGAGCTCACTCTTCTTTGAGTTATATTTAAGGCCGTGCACCTCCGCATACATCTCGCAGGTCGACAGTAACTCTTTCAACCCACTTATCGATGGACTGAGCAGCACCATGTCATCCGCGTAGCTGATGTTATTAAGACAGGTGCCATCAATGTGGCAGCCAACACGTGCGCTGCTCAGTCGCTCAATAAGCTGATTCATGTATACATTAAATAACAAAGGCGAGCTTAACCCCCCCTGCCTTTCACCGCATTCCATCCTGTACTCATCCGACATTGTACGGACCCATCTCACTCGGTTTGTCTGATGAGCATACCAGTACCTGAGAATAGCTATATATCCCTCCGGCACACCCGCACTCCTCAACTTGTCCCATAGCACATCGTAGACGACGAGGTCAAACGCTTTCGACAAGTCGAGAAAACACGCATACACCGGTGTTTTTCTGGCGGTATAGTACTTGACGGTGTGTTTTTGGCTAAAGATGGCGCTCTCCGTGGACACACCCGCCTTAAAGCCGAACTAGGCGTCGTGCACCGTCACGTGTTCTGAAAGACTGCCATTCAACAAACCGTCCAGCACCTTCGCTGTGATGGTAGCGAGCGAGATGGGTC
Organism: Polymixis flavicincta; assembly: GCA_949987655.1. NCBI lineage: Eukaryota > Metazoa > Arthropoda > Insecta > Lepidoptera > Noctuidae > Polymixis > Polymixis flavicincta. The sequence continues at coordinate 57,913 of CATLJQ010000033.1, read as the reverse complement.
TATAATTATTTATATCGGATGTGTCACCCGTCTTGTTTTTAACTATGGGGACCACTATCGTCCGCATAAGCGGTTCTGGTAAATAAGAGTGACCCGTGCACAGGGTAAAAACAGTGACAACACTCTAGGCAGATGGACCCCAGCGTGTTTGAAATGTTCGATACTGAGGCCATCATGACCCGGTGACTTTCCACGTTGCATATTTGAAATAATTCTAGCCACTCTCTTGGCGAATCAATCGACGACGGCGGCTCAATTGACGTTTTATAGAACTGGCCACTTTGATCTCAAAAAGCTGGCGTTTGGTTAAGAATTCCAAATTCAAATTTATTTCAATTTTAAGCTTGTTTATTTGTGTTTCGAATGTAATAATTCATTTGTTTTCGCGCCATTTAATTTTGTTTTGACATCGTTCTGTGCTCAATATGGAAAACATAAAATATAGCATTATTTTCGAATACGAATTCCATCGTGGCACTAGCGCTGCAGAAACAGCTCGAAGGATTAATAATGTGTACGGAGAAGCCATAGTAAAAGAAAACACAGACGTTTTTGGTTCCAACGCTTTCGTTCTGGAAATTTTGACCTCCAGAACAAACCTCGTGGACGGCCGGAGACTCTAGTAGTCAATGAGGAATTGAAAGTGATCGTGGAAGCGGATCCATCTCAAACCACGTCAGAGTTGGCTGCAGGCTTCGGTGTGAGTGATAAAACCATTTTGAATCATTTGAAACAAATTGAAAAAGCTTGAAAAATGGGTACCGCATGAACTAAGTGAAGCAAACCAACAAACACGCGTCGACTGCTGCGTCACGTTACTCTACCGTCACAATAACAAGGGCATTTTGAATCGTATCATTACTTGTGATGAAAAATGGATCCCAAACAATAATCGGAAACGCTCATCACAGTGGTTAAATCCAGGAGAACCGGCTAAATCCTGCCCCAAGCGAAAGTTGACTCAAAAACAGGTACTGGTTAGTGTCTGGCGGACCAGCGTTGGTGTCATCCACTACAGCTTCCTAAGATCTGGTCAGACGATTACGGCAGATCTGTATTTTTTATTTTATTTTTTATTATTATTTATTCATTTTCAAGTAACAATAGACTCATTATCAGGCAAATAATTACAACACAAATATATTAACATAAAAAACCATTGACTAAATAAATTACAATTATTGTTAAATCAAAATTAAATTAAAACACATTACTGGTCAACAAAAAATAAAATAAAATAAAACTGATTATAATAAAACATTTTCGGTCACAATAATTATAATTTTCTAACCGGCATTGGAACAGCAACATGCCTGCCACATCCATGCCGGATATAAGGGCAGTCCAATCTTTCGGCAATCATTGCCAAGATGGCGTTGGGGCTGGCCCGCACCTGGCGCACCAGGGACGCACACCGCTTGCGCATAACAGCATGGAAACAATCAGTGCGTGCCATCGCAAACATCCCTGATGCGCTACAGAAACGGGGCAGCCCCAACACCGCCCGGAACGCATTGTTGTATTGGACACGCAGGGCACTGTATGCCCTTTCAGTATAATCAACCCACTGGCTGCACGTGTATAGAGACGTGCAGTACGCTTTAAAAAGCGTGACCCTGACACCAACAGAACAACGCGCAAACCTGCGGGCTATCATGTTGGCTCGCACCGACAGCGCCCTCCGCTCCCGCTCCATGCTAGCATGATCTTTCAGGTCCTCTGTGAGAAGATGGCCTAGATATTTAAAATTGTCCACTCGGTCTATTGGAACACCATCAAGAAGAACAGTCGGTATGTTCATAGGGCTCAACACACCGATGGCCTGAAAAACCATGCATTGGCTTTTCTTCCCATTATACCTTAACCCATGACCACGCGCGTATTCTGCACACGTACTAATTAGTCTCCTCAGCCCACAGATCGACGCGCTCAGCAACACCATGTCGTCGGCATAACTTATATTGTTAACAGGAACTCCGTCTACATAGCACCCGACATGTTGACTGCTGAGCGAGACGATCAGTTCGTTCATATATAGGTTGAACAATGTGGGCGAGGTCAGACCGCCTTGCCTTACGCCACATTCGCTAATATAAGGGGTCAGACATCGCCCCCGCCCATCGGACACTGTTGACCTGGTGCCCGTACTAGTACCGTAGTATGCTGATGAGTTCCCTTGGCAAATCCGTGCTCTCCAGCTTCCCCCAGAGAACATCGTGCGAGACGAGGTCAAAAGCCCTGGATAAATCGAGGAAGCACGCGTATACCGGGGTCTTTCTCTTCGTGTAATATTTAACGGTGTGCTTTAGACACAAAATTGCACTCTCTGTGGACAGTTTAGGTCGAAAACCAAACTGGTTATCATGAAGTGTTACATGCCTTTTTAACTGCGTGTTAAGCACACCGTCAAATACCTTTGCGACCACAGTTGCAAGCGATATGGGCCTATAGTTGTTTTTATCCGCCATATCGCCAGTTTTATTTTTAACCACTGGCACTACAACTGTCTTCAAAAAGTCAGCCGGCAGGTAGGAGTGGCAAACACACAGCGAGAAGAACATTGCAAGAACTCTTGCCAGGTGCGGCCCAGCGTGTTTCAAGTGCTCAATGCTGAGTGCGTCATGCCCAGGGGACTTACCCCGCGCAATCTGGCTGATTGCTCCCGCGACATCTTTCGCGAGGAAGCTCATTCCTTTAATTTTATTGCACGGATCAGCATTCAGCACCACATTCGCCGGACCATGTGGCGACCGGACCGAAAACTGTTCTCTGAAAACGTTTGCAATGCTCTTGTGATCACTTATGCCATCGATGCTCCCCGGTAGGCCAGGCCTAGAGTTAACTGTTCGCGTTTTTCGCCAAAACCCACGAAAGTCACCTTTCGAGTGTTGTTCAGCGAGGGCGTCCATCCGAATCTGGTCCTGATTATTCTGGCACCACCGTAACCTTGACTTAAACACCTTTCTACTCTCTCGCATCTCTTCATACATACAACCGGACTTAGGTCTACCACACATAACCCACTCGTTAAGTCTCAGACTGGCCACCCTGTGAGCCTCGCCCACATGTCTGTTCCATCCCGCCAAGCGTGCACCACGCCCGCCATTCCGCGTGCTTCCCCCCTTCATCATAGCCGCACCCTGAAGGGCATTCACAATGTCAGAGTATAGCTTATCCAGAACACGCCTATGGTCATGATCACTACATAAATAATCCGCACATTGTGTACATTCTAAAGGAAAATCAACTAATTTTAATTTCCTGTGACACTCCACATTATACATTAAGGTCTGTTTTTCATTTCTTTCTCCCCATAGAATATTATTTTATAAATTATTTTCATCACTAACTGTACTTTCGACCATCTTGGGCGTTAACACTTCCAGATTGCATTCCACAATCAGAGGATAGTGATCCGACCACATAGTGTCATACCTCACAAAAACATTACTGATAGACTGCTTCGCCGCGTGAGTTACAACACAATGATCGAGCCAGCTGGGCGTCCCGTGCACATCACTGATGAAGGTATAGGTACCGGAATTTCTTCCTAACATTTCTACATCTACGCACGACCAGCTCTCCTCGCTACAAACATCAATAAGTTCATTGTAAAATAACTCACCTGGGTCCGCATTAAAATCACCCACCCAAAATTGCCGGCAATTGGAAACCATGATGGAAAAGCTAGCCGTTAAACAGCCGAGATTGGTCAACCGCTCTAGCCTACTGCTGCTTCAAGACAACGCTAGACCACACACTGCACAACAGACGGTGGCGAAACTAGAGGAGCTAGGATTGGAATGTCTCCGTCACCCACCATACTCCCCGGACCTTGGTCCAACCGATTACCACTTTTTTTTGGAATTTGGATAATTTCTTAATTGGAAAAAAAAAATTCAGATGAGGCAGTCCAAAACACCTTCAAAGATTTTGTTGATTCTCGCTCCCGCAATTTTTTCAGCAAAGGAAGCAATGAACTCCCTATAAAATGGCAAAAGTGCATAGATCACAACGGTACCTACTTTGATAGATTAAATAAAAAAAATGTAAAAAAAAAAATAGTTTTTCTTTTTCCATATAAAACATCAATTTCATATGTAAGGACCTAATAATTTCAATCAAATCAAATTCAAAATATCAATCAATGTTATCGAAGGAGCCCTATACGCTGTTAATAAATGTGGAACCCGAATATTTAGACAGTTCCAACCAAAAGAACAAACACTTTTCTTCAGAGGATATTTGCGGTCGGGGTCTAAGTGATACATTATCGCTTGTGAATAGACCTGCTAGAGAAACAGTTTAAAACTTTTTATTTATGATTGAAGATTAGTTTTCTTTATTGCATGCTTACTAACTTTTAGGTTAATTAATTTCTTTGCACAGCAATTCTTCCCTTGAATACCTACCTCTCCTGTTCAGTACAAGTATTGGGGTAAGATTTGGCAGATTAAACTGAAGACAATTAAAAAATACCTGACACCTTCCATAGGGTCCAGAGCAATCTGTCGAGGGTCACCACCTTGACGAATAAATGTCAGTCGGCGCCAGTTGGCTGGTATTGAGAATGCAGATAGCAACTTGTTTTCTGAAAAAGAAGAAGATAACTGCAGTAGCTGAATGCTTTCATGTTTGTGGAGCTTTGAAAATGGGAGTTATCACAGGGGCAATTGACAATTCGACAACATTAATTGCATTGTTTACGTTGTTGAGCCGTCACATATTTCGAACATGATTATGAAGCAATGGATATTAATAGTGTGTTAGGTATGCTATAAGGACAGTCCCAGGTGAACCGCCTAAGCCAACCTTGCTGACTGACACACGAGAGAATAAGAAGAAATCTTTGACTTACTATTAGGAGTCTCTGCAGCACAGCTATCATAAATAGTCCCAACAATATTAGCTACGACCAAAGCATAAATAATTAGTTTGAATATGTGTTCCGCGGTCGTTGGGGGCTGTACAGTGACGGTATCAGCGTGTGTGCGGCAGTAGTGAAGAGTGTGAAGTGAGGCACGGAGCTCGTTCCGTTGCACGTAGTGGTCAGCACAACGTTCGAACCAAAGCGAAGTGTTGCTTTTGAAGGCAAGCCAAGAGTTGTCCGAAGTGGCCAAGGTCGCAGAGCGTGTGTTCAAACAGTAACCACGATGTATACGCGTACGGTTGAAATTCCGGTATGATTCATCTGAGTATGCCTGGAAAACACACATAACAGTTAATGCCTCACTCCTTACAAAGGAAACGCAATGAATAACCCGATTTGAAATTTTATTTCCCTTGGCCTGCTTCTGTCCAGAATTAAATATGAGTACCAACCTTCATGAGCTCGTAAGTAGGGTGTGGCTGTGTTGCCGGGTTGAGCTCGAAGGTCCCGAGACAGTAGACCCCATCGGCCCTCGTGAGGCATCGCTCGTATTCGTCCAGGTGGAACAATTTTGGAAAATTGGCTACGTCTCCATCTGGAAGTCCTAGGTGAAACCGAACATGTACAGTAGGTACCTAAACTATTTTCTTAATGTCCGTCGGTAAATCATCCCATGTTTATCACTTTAACAGCTTCGCTCCCATTTTTAAAATAAATAACATTAAATTCAAAAAGTAGGTATTAAAAACTCTATATACTTCCAAGTCGATTGAGAGCGTCCGGTCTGCACTAAGTACAAAAGGCAACTGAGAGAAATCCCACGACTAACGACACACGAAGTTTGCCGAGGTACATTAAGAAAATAGTTGTAGGTACTGTACATCATGTATCAGAAAGGTGCGGTCATATTTAAGGGTGTCGTTCAGACCATCAAACTGAACAACTTTCTCCATGGGATCGTCATCGCGACATTCCCGAAAATTTGGTCGAGTAGGTCGATTGATGTTTTTTTTTATGGCACAGTTCATCAAATACAGAATATTAAAAAAAAAACTTGTCGTGCATTGTCTTGCAAACCAAACGTGTGTGCCAAACAGCCCAATAGCTTCGAAAGTGGCTGAAATATTGATTGCAAAATTCCAAGACATCCAAGTAAAGTTAAATAAAAAATTTAACTTTTAATTAAAATGCCTTCTAAGGCACGGGACAAATACAAGAGACGTCGGGCGGAGGTGAGGCGCGGGTACAGCGCGGGCGCACCGCCACATCTTTGATATTTCATACAAAATGTATAGCAGAGGTGGGGCGCGAGACAAACTGAGACGGCGGGGCGCGGGCGCCGCTTCTGCGCCCTCGGCGCACCCGCTCTTAGCAGTATCATGCCGCACAGTGTACAGACAGTGCAGAAATGTGCAAAATGTGTCACTGAAAAGAAAAGATTGAAATGTATCTTCCGATCACTGGGATATGTACTCGTATCACTCTTTTATCTCTTTATGTAACAGTAGCTCACGCTCTCGGCGCAAGCCACGATCTGGGTGCTTACTCTGGAATTTAAAATTCCGATAGATCGACATTGGTCAAACGTCAGTTGGTTGAGTTAAATGTCAGGGATTTTCTAGAGTCCATCCCCCTTATTACAAAACAAGGTTTTTCTTTAGGTATGGTTTAAACCGTCGAGCCTGTATTTTAAATGAGAACCTAACTGAAATCGAAATACAGCTCCTTTTACAAAACTGACAAGTTAGTCCAGTACTAAATTGTCAGCCAGGGGTGCGGGTTTGTTCGAAAGAGATACCACAGCCCCTGGCATACGGGCTACTGAAAGAACACGGGTGGGTTTTAGTCAGTAAAAGTCTGACACGCCCTCCTGCTCCACCCAGAGCGGGAGAAGTTATTTGATGATTTCCCACCCAAAAAAAAAAAAACCCCCCGACGCAAAAAGACGTATGTTATAAGTTTGACTGTTATGTGTGTCTTTCTGTCTGTGGCACCGTAGCTCTTAACTGGGTGAACCGATTTGGAAGCGGTTTTCTTTATTTAAAAGAAGGTTTTCTAGTAGTTATATTTAGACATATTTCATCAAAATCGGTTCAGCCGTTAGAAGGTTATCAGCTCTTTTCTGGTTGATGAAGGGATTTCAACAACGTTCACGGGTCTGATCGAATCCAAATTTGGTATTCTATGACTCCAATGATATTAGACGAACGAAGTAACCTTGAACTGATGCTGGAGTCATCAGCCATCACCTTGAATTTCCAGGATATCCAACTTCCTCACCAACAAACAGCAGAAGCATCATGTTTGGGCTCATTGAAAAGGTCGCATTTCAGGTTATGGATAAATGGTGACCAGGGACTGATGATGGAGTAGGAACGAGGAAAAATTATTAACAAACCTCACTGTGGGAAACTTACGTAAAGCTGCGCAGATTTAGGCGTCTATGTGTCGATTGTAGCGGGTTTAATACTACTATTTTAAGTTTGAAAAGCATGAGATAAAAGTCAAATTAAAAAACAAAAAACATAATCCGCGACCCAAACAAAATCCTATAAAATGTAAATATTTCCTATAAAATGTAATAATTTTTTATTTATTTTTTTTAGTTTCCCCACGCACAACGGACCGAATGGGAGTCTAGGTGCGGAAAAGGGAGTCCCATCATCATCATCATGTAAATATAAAAAGTATTCGCCTTTTAAGTTTTGTAAGAAGTTGTAAGTAACATTTTGATCAAAGCATTGTCACGATCAATGAAAGCGCCAAACAGACGAGGCCCAGCACAGCAATAATGAACGTAACTAATGCTATTGTAGAAAGGATAACATTTTCATTAGCCGTCCCCCGACGTGACAATGCTGTGATCAAAATATTACCTCCAACGTCATATATAACTTAAAAGGCGAATTCATTTAAAAAATTGACTTTTTATTTTTATTTGTTTTACAAGTAATTTTTGTAATATTATTATTTCATTAATAATTGACATGATCTACTTATTACAATGTTTTTTTTTTTAAATGATGAGTCGTATTGAAATATGTGGTTAGCTAGCGACCTCGATAATTGATCATACGTTTTTTGCATGAGCAGGGAGTATGCCGAACCATGCTCCCTTAGATGTCACCGCTTGCGGTAGCGTCGGGGGTCGGGTTGCCTCCTTCCCTCAAATATGGCGAGGGTGTAATGGCTGATCTAAGTCCTATTCAGCTTGTCCCTTGCTCCCCTCTACCAGCGATGCCCTAAGCCCAGGTCCAGCTGTTGTTTCAGCGAGCAGTCGCTATAGTTTTAAGTTTTTAAGGCCTGGCTAGAAACCTTAATTTATTAAGGTTACCACAGGCAAGTCCGGTTTAGCGGGCGACAACCTTGTAAGTGACGCGATGTGTGTGTCTATGTGTAGCTTTTGTTTACAATTTTACAATGTAAAAGTCAGTTTGAGTCAGGGAGAAGTGCGTGGACCATCCATGGCGTGGACGCAGGTACATTGGGTGAACGCGGGGCGCTGGGAGCGCGGGACGCACGATCGGGGCTAGAACAGTAGAACATGCTAGTCAATGCTAGTTGTACAGTCGCCAGCAGGTCAAGCTATCCCAACCTGTCAAATTTTCCCAATTGAACATAAACCTTATTCCTTTGTAATAAAGGTGAAAAACTATGAAAGAAATTTGACAGATTGGGGTAGCTTGATGTGCTGGCCTCTGTACATTTAGTGTATTATCTATTATATAATAAGGGACTCAGAACAAATCCTTGAGGTAACCCTCTCCATAATGTTCTTTGTTGAGAGTCAGCCCCAGGGATTCTTAATTGAATGACACGATTGATAAAGATGCTACCAATGATAGTAGAAATTCTAGCCGGGATTCTCAGCTCGTGCAGTTTTTGCCTGAGAACAGGGAGGAGGACCGAATTATAAGCAGCTGATATGCCAAGGAAAACGGCCACCACAGACTCATTCCTGAGGGCCAGCTAGACCGCTGACGTACGGGTACCACACTATCAGCTGTGCACAGACCGAAGCCGAACTGAGTCGTTGGAAGCAGCCTCCTATTCTCCACAAACCACACTCAACTATTCCTAATTAGCAGATTTAAGAGTTTAATTAGCATGGACGATAGGGCTATGGGTCTATATGAGCAATGATCTTTAGCATCTTTGCCAGGTTTTAATATTGGAATGACAACTTCAAACTTCCATTCTGAGGGAATATATTCGGAAGTGAAGCAAAGATTAGCCAAGCCCAAGTAGTATTGGTGGGTTTTTTGGACCAGCTTTGGAGATAGATGTTAACGCAATTTAATCGACGCCAGTCAAAATTTTACGAGCAACAAATAGAAAACAATTGCTTTGGATCGGCTTAAAGAAAGGTGCTTTCGGCGAAATTAGGTATCGGTAAAACAATATTTAGTTCAAGCGTGTTCCGGCAAACCATGACATCAGCAAATCTTGGAATCAGCTAACCATTCATCATTTGTAGCGTTATTTGGCGAAACGTGCTGTCGATAAATAATGGTACCGACTAAAAGCTTTTTTCGTATTACCGTTCAACGGTGAACCATTGCCGGATTACCGCCATGGGATCTGGAGGCAAAGGTCCTCGCGCAAATGTGGGAGTGGCGTGAGGAGGCCAAACGCCGGGGCGTAACTCCGCTGCTGCGGGAAATCGCGGCACAGCGGACAGAGCTCCGGCGGGATCTCATGGCGACATGGAGAGTGCGATTGTCGCAACCCAGTGCTGGGCACGCCACGATTGCGGCGGTAAGTCCCCTCTTTGAGGAGTGGCTTGAGAGGCGGCATGGCGTCCTCACCTTCCGCCTGACGCAGGTCCTCATCGGACACGGTTGTTTTGGGAGGTTCCTGTTTCGGATAAGGCGGGAGGAAACGCCCGGGTGTTTCCACTGCGAAGATCACCCCGAGGACACGGTGGAGCACACGATGGCGGTCTGCCCGGCTTGGGCGGGGCACCGCCGCCGTGTCCTCGTGGAGGCGATCGGCGGCGACGATCTCTCGCGTCCGGCCCTGGTCCAGGCCATGGTACGGAGCGTGAGTGCATGGGTAGCCGTCACCTCCTTCAGCGAAGCAGTAATGCTCGCGAAGAGGGAGGCGGCGCACGTGAGGGAGAGGCAGTCTATGCGCCCTCGCGACCCTAGCCGCCGCAGGATACGGAGACGCCCTGGGCGTCGGGAATCCCAGGCCGATTTCCGGCCACCGTAGGCGTGAGCTTGCGGACGGCGAGTAATGGGTAGCTCGCTGTCCGGTAAGGACCAAGCCCAAGTCGACGGCGCGTTGTGTTCCACGCGCGCCTCAAAGAGATGTCAGCACAAAGTGACGGGGCCCGCAAGGGCCGATGCCTGCCAGGGGTGCGGATTAGTTCAACAGAGATACCGCAGCCCCTGGCATACGGGCTACTGAGGGAACACGGGTGGGTTTTAGTCAGTAAAACTCTGACACGCCCGCCTGCTCCACCCAGAGCGGGAGAAGTTATTTGCTGATTTCCCACACAAAAAAAAAACGGTGAACCATTCTTACTGTAGACAATTATTTCGTTCAAAGGTAATTCGATAAACCATACGGGATAACGGGACTCCTCAGAATAACCTGCGAGAGGCTATTCCCAAAAATAAACTGGCTGATCTTAGCGTTATATAGGCTCGTGAACGGGTGCTACTTGTGGTGCTGGTCGTCTTGCTGACCATGATTGTGTTATTTTCATTATTAATTACCTACTGGATTATTGATTTTACGTCGATGGTCCTAGTCTATCATTGGTAGCCTCGAATCGTAACTCGGGTTGTAACAGCTACTCGTATATGAATATAATCCAGCATTGCATAATTATGTAAGCTGTCACACCAATTATGCCTGGCAGCTTTTATTCTGGTATTATGCTTTGTTTAAATTTCTATTGTCTTATTTATCTCAGGAGTTAAATTAGTCCGGCCATCTTCGCGTTGGCCTGTACTGAACGTTAGCACACACTATGTCTAGGTATGAATGTAATCTTCGCTAGACGATTGCGAGATGGTCGCCGAGAAACGGTTGAAACAGGAAGACGACCTACAGAAGACCGCAGGGAAGAGTCAGATGTGACGTGGTCAGTAGGGAAGCATCGTACATAAGAAAAGACCTATACTCAGCAGTGAGTGGAACAAAGCTGCCATTAGGAATGATGATCATGATGCTTTTACCGAGGAACTACACAATGACAAGACAAACTTCTTACCGGTGTATTCTCTAGCTACAACAACCCCCACCAATATTAACAATGTTATAAGCTTCATAGTTGCTTCAGTACTGAATGGTCTGCTCTAGGTATATATATTGAACATTTCGTAGTGGACCCTAAACTGTGCATATTTCACAATACATTATTTTTAATTTATGTCTAATTTGAATTTAATTATGAAGTACAGTGCCCTACAAAAGTTGGTAGCATTTTTCTGCTTGAAATGCCACACTATTGTTGGAAATTCTAGTTTCAAATGTTTGTAACGTTTTTATTGACCATAGCGACCCGTCCCTGAGGGTCTAATCTCTCAGCACGAAATCCATAGTTTCGGACGAAATTACGGGAGATTCCTACTCCGTATCAGAGGATTAGTTCTGGGCCTGAACCAGGAATGAATTACTACACATTACACACACTATTGAATTGAAACACACTATTTGACAGTTGTCCCTACTCCCGATGTGTTGCCAGGCCGAAAAAGTTAATTAATCGAGAGTAGAGTTCATTCCGAAGTGTCGAACTACTTTCGGATGGGCCCGTATCTTTGTTGCCGGACTTGGAGAGTAGGCCTCCTGCTTCGAACCGTTTCTAGGATTCGATCAAACATCAGGGAGCCCAGAGGGTTTCGTGTATTCCCGTTCGCCATCGGTCATCCCATTTGTGGGACGACCGGGAAAATTTTGTTATTTTATTTCTTATTCCCATCATCATCAGCCTATAATGTTCCCACTGCTGGGACACAGGCTTCCTCTCGGTGAGAGGGATTGGGCCTTTTTATCACGGTCGTACCTACGTTGCATGCATACAAAAGATTATGTTGCAAACTTTCTGAGCAGTAACTTAACAAAAAGCACAGACCTGCATGAAATCACGATAGTATATCAAGACGCCAGCACATCAAGTTACCCCAAACTGTCAAATTTTCCCAATTGAACCTTAAAATGCAATAAAGATGAAAATCTATTAAATAAATTTGACAGATTGGGGTAGCTTGATGTGCTGGCGTCGGCTTAGTCGAATTGGTTATTGTTTTCAGAATGTATTATGTACTAGCTTTTGCCAGCAACTCCGCCCGTGTGGATGTCGGTTATCGCGGAAAAAAGTCTGTGTCCTTCTCCATATCCCAAGCTATATCTCTGCCAAATTTCATGACGATCGGTTTAGCGGTTTAGGCGTGAAAGCGTGACAGACAGACAGACAGAGTTACTTTCGCATTTATAATCATCATCATCATCATCATCATCATCATTTCAGCCGAAAGATGTCCACTGCTGGACATAGGCCTCCCCCAAGCTCCGCCACTCCGACCGGTTCTGTGCTTCTCGCATCCAGCGGACTCTTGCGGCCCTCACAAGGTCATCTGTCCACCTTGTGGGAGGCCTTCCAACTTTACTTCTTCCGGTACGCGGTCGCCACTCCAGAACTTTTCGGCCCCATCGGCCATCTATTCTGCGAATTCTTCGGACTATGTCGGTTACCTTGGTTCTCCTGTGGATCTCTTCATTCCTGATGATCCGCAGGGAAACTCCAAGCATAGCCCTCTCCATCGCCCTTTGGGTGACTTTAAGCCTTCTTATGAGGCCCATTGTGAGCGACCACGTTTCGGTTCCATATGTCATCACTGGCAACACGCACTGGTCAAAGACTTTTGTCTTGAGACACTGCGGTATGTGGGACGAGAAGATATTTCGAATATTGCATTAATTATAATAATAATAGGGATTTAAATTATTGTTCACATTTCATGCAAACAATATTCATGAATACAAAATGTGAAATAAAAAAAAATTAATGACGATGTCGAATTTAAATGTCGATTTGACATGGTGAACTTATAAAATCGGTAAGTCAATTTTAATTTACAAGTTAGAGGTCTCGGCTACATGTTAATTTTTAGTGCGCAAGTAACTTTGTCGTGAATACTATGTTTTTTTTTTCATTACTTATGACGCGCCGCGTGAATAATCAAGAGATAGTAAATAGTATTTTCATACATACCTACATACTAGGTCTGACAAAAGTACTTGTGACGAAATTGCTAATAATAGCAATTTTAATCCAACAAAATAACATGAATCGAGTTGAAAATGTTGTAGTTGCAAGATCAAGCATTTTCGTGATCTCGTAAATTCCTTGCAAGTATAAATTACAAAGATTTTTAGTGGCGATCGACTGTTTTGCTTTATAATGCTGAATAAAAGTGCATACATGTTTTGTTTCTAAGCCATAACTTGAAAAAGAGAGATAGCACATGAGTTCCGTTTAAACTCATGTGGTAGATAGTCTCATTACACTAACTTCTGAATAAGAATTACCTTTATACACTCGCGAGTAATAAACTCGAATCACTTCATCGTCCGCTGCTCGAAACAAATTTTTACAACAGCTTCTATGCAATGAACGATTGCGGCATTTCATCTGAAAGGTAATTTTGTTAGCTTTCAACCTCTTTCGATATCATAACCAAAGATTATTCTCCTTATGCACAGGCATACAAACAGTAGCAGACGAAACATGTCGCTCAAAATTGCGTAGCCATTACGCACACATAGGGAGTGTTGTCAACACAGGGCCGGACTAGGGCCGGTTGCCGGTATTATCTAACGATATTGAAACGTCTGATAATCTTACTGACAATCCGTGAAAATCGATATTCTCTGGGCATATGAAGTGTAGATTTCTTATCAATAAAGTCTTAAAGAATAGAACCCCCCATCTATTCCCGTGGTTATTGTAAAAGGAGACTAAAGTAATATTCTAAGAGGACGATGGGCGGCAGTCCTCTCACCTCTTTTTAACGGTAGCAGTATCGGATAAAAGAACTGTCTCTGCAGGCATTAACCCGCATGCCCAGCTCGGTAAGACCTAGAGTTAAGGTGTTGGTATACCTGAAAGGTAGTTTATGAATATGTCAGGAATTTCGAAATAAAAGAATGAATTTAATTAATATTTACATATTTATTTTTACTTTTTTGAACTTTATTTACATAATTTAAAAACTACTGGTTTTAAAATATTAATAATTATGTACTATAATTAAAGAAAATAATCATAAGGCATCAAATAATACTTCCGCATCGTTGTTAATGGGATAAGTGCCCAAAAGGCTGGCAAAATTGCCACGTTGAATGGCAGTGCTGATTCTTTGGCCGAAAAATAGGCCCGACCTTTGGTCACGTGAAGAGTCGACCAACTGCTTGGGAATATCTCGGAAAACGAAGTGGGCACTCGGACCCCATGGCCCTAGAGTTTCAACCCCGAACGGCTCGAACATATAGGTTCCAATAAGATTGGAATATCTGCGCTGCTTGCGGTTTTCCGCACCTGCAGCAGCCGCTGCTTAAACAGTTCATTAAACAGAGTAGGAATTGCTCCAGGACGTAATGTTGTTCGAAAAGCACTGGGATCAATCAAGTGTGTCTCAAAATGCTTCGAACAAAGTACACTCGAAGGTCTAGGTTGCCAATCCTGGAGTTTCATGTTTTTAATCCATGTATTCCGTAAACTTTCATCCTTTGGAAACCTGAAAAATATCAGTACGTTCAATTATTACCTGCAGAATGAAATGTCAAATTTATGTGAGTAGCCTATACCTATTTATCTCCACCATCGTTTATGTTATCCATCACACAGATAGGGTAACATAACCGGCTAATGAGACACAATTGATTTTCTATTGTAACATACCACATGCGGAACGCGCCGGGCCAGAGTGATTCTATAATTTATTAAAATAGCATTTACAGTCGCCAGCAGGTCAAGCTATCCCAAACTGTCAAATTTTCCCAATTGAACATAAACCTTATTCCTTTGTACTAAAGTTAAAAAACTATCAAAGAAATTTGACAGATTGGGGTAGCTTGATGTGCTGGCCTCTGTACGTTTACACTGATAATCTGCACTCTGCAGTATTTTCAAACTATATCACCAAAAAAAAAGAAATATTGTAGAGTAAACTGAGGCTCTGTTTGATAAATCAATGGTAGGTAAATATTATACATACAACAAAAAAATTCGTCTTTGTCGCCAAATCCGTCCCTGACTACACAACAAAATACAAAAACTTACCGATGAAAGGTCAATCCAGTTGTTTTGTGGTAGCTAGCACTGTCACACTGGTACGCACAGCACTTCACCATTTTATTTTGTGTATTAAATAATATTTCGCGGTTGAAACATAGAAACACCATAAAACGTTATGTTGCTTATCAATATGGCGGCGTGGGATACACGCGCTACGCGTCAAATTTTGTCTATATGTGAGTCAGTGTGACAACAGGTGACAGAACGAGATACTACTTACGACTTGTCGCTTAGCAAAACTATTAAATTTCAAGGTCAAAGTTCACAAAAATCGGTTTTTTGCGCTTTCTTTGGAAATATCTCATTTCCTATGGGTTTTTGCTATTTGTATTTGTATTTATTATCAATATTGTAGAATACAAAATTCTCTACAAATTTTATTTAAAAAAAAATTATACGGTGAACTGTTTTCGAGATAGAGGGCGGAGAGCGCGCGGTCACAGCATCACTTCAGGTCATCCGGTGCCTCCGGTCGAAAACGCGCCATAAATAGTTGATGAACTATCGATAAATCAATGATTATAAATATTAATCAATTTTTATTAACTATTCTATTATATTTTATCATTTTCTTCATGCATTATATCTATATCTATTCAATAATACTGATAACCGTTTACTAAAATTAAGTGGAGATATACTCGACTAAAAGTTTTGATAATTATCCTCATTCCAAAACACATATTTTATTTCTGCACGCATTAAGTGGCTGTGACAAAACTTCTGCGCTTTTTAAAAAGGGAAAAAAAAACATTTTTAAAAGTTTTTGAGAAACTGACAAATTTGGATGAACTAGCTGCAGCATTTGAGGAAGAAAATTGTTCGGCCCAGAGATTATTAGAGAGTGGAACTCAAACCTTATTGGCAGTCTATAATGCTCCGAAATCTGTGAAAAGTCTCGATCATCTTCGTTATATGCACAGGTTTATTAAGTTTTGTAGACTTGAGTCTACAAAACTTAATAAACCTGTGCAGCTTTCAAATATTCCACCAACAAGTGCAGCTGCTCATCAACATTTCAACCGTGTATATTATCAAGTTCAAACTTGGTTAGGACATGATTTGGAACCCCAAGTATGGGGTTGAGCAATCCGAAACGATTTTCTGGAGCCTATCATGACAATTTTACCACCTGCTCCAGAAGATTTGCTAAATACAAATTTCTGCAACTGCAAGAGTGATTGTGGTTCGCGATGCGGATGCAGGAAAGCGGGCTTGCAATGCTCTTTAGCTTGTGGCCAATGTAATGGGCAAGCTTGTCTCAATGCTCTACCATATCAGCGCGACATTAACGAAGATGGAACCTTTGACCCCGAAATCATGGAAGAACTTGAGACAAATGTCGTTGAAGACGATAATGAAGACCAGTTTGAAATTTACCAGCAGCCAGAAGACGACGATGAAGAGGAAGAAGATGATTAAAATTGTAAATTGTGGTTTTTGTACCCTTTATTCCATTTTTTTACTTTCAATTAAAATAAATGTATTGTAATATATTTTTTAATTAAAAGATTAATTCATAATTTATTTGTTTTTCTTTTATCATGTAAGAAGTTATTACTATTAATAAGGTTAAAATTCAAATATAATTCCTATATTTTCATTAACAATTCTGCAATTACATGGGCAGGTAAGCGTTGTTAAATAAATTAATACTGAATAAAAAGTGGATAGGTTAGGAACCAAATGATAAAATATAATAGAATAGTTAATAAAAATTGACAAATATTTAAAATCATTGATTTCTCCTCGATGGCGCGTTTTCGACCGGAGGTACCGGTTGACCTGAAGTGATGCTGTGACCGCGCGCTCTCCGCCATCTATCTCGAAAACGGTTCATCGTATTAAAAAAAAAATTAAACAAAATTTGTAGAGAATTTTGTATTCTACAATATTGAAAATAAATACAAATAGCAAAAAACCCATAGGAAATGAGAAATTTCCAAAAAAAGCGCAAAAAAACGATTTTTGTGACCTTTGACCTTGAAATTTAATAGTTGCTTACACCCTACCATATGTAGGTTTTGAGACAACTTTTAGGGTATCAATATACAAGTATTTACAGACTTACAGCTGGGTATCTCGAATTCCGAGGTGAACTTACTATAATGACTGGACTACAATGAAAACGCCAAACAGACGAGGCCCAGCACGGCATTAATGTATGTACGTAGCTATGCTATTGTAGAAAGGATTACATTTTCACTAACCGTCCCCCGACGTGACAATGCTTTGATGAAAATATTACCTACAACTTCATAAAAAACTTAAAAGGCGAATACATTTTTTGTTTACTTTTTGTTTTATTTTTATATGACTCTCTAAGTATTTTTTGTAATACTTAATAATTTCATTAATAATTAATAATTGACATGATCTACGATATACATTACAATGTTTTTTTTTTCGTGAGTCGTATTCAAATATCTAGTCAGCTAGCGACCTCGACAATTGATCATAGTTTTCTTGCCTGAGCATCCGGCAGCAAGTTCTTCATGCTCCCTTAGATGTCACCACTTGCGGTAGCGTCGGGGGTCGGGTTGCCTCCTTCCCTCAAATATTGCGAGGGAGGAATGGCTGATCTCAGTCCGTTTCAGCTTGTCCCTTGCTACCCTCTACCAGTGATGCCCTAAGCCGAGGTCCATCCCCACAGGGATTGCCCTTAGCGAGCAGAAGCTATGGTTTTAAGTTTTGAAGCCCTGGCTAGAAACATTAATTTATTAAGGTTACCACAGGCAAGTACAGTTTCCCACTTCCAGCGGCTGGCGACCAAGTTGTTGGGCGCGGCTGGGGCGCTATCAACGCTGCTTCCCAATCTGGGGGGCCCGAGCGCCGCCTGTAGGCGGCTCTACGTGGAGATCGTGCGATCGATGGCCCTGTAAGAGGTCCCGATCTGGGCGGCTAACCTGACGGCCGGCACAGCTGTCCTGCGAAGGCCACAGCGAGCGATGACCGTCAGAGTCATCAGGGGATATCGCACGATCTCCTACGAGGCAGCTTGCGTACTGGCCGGATCCCCACCGTGGGACCTCGAGGCGAAGGTACTGTCGTCACCGCACCGGTAGCGCGAGGACTCGAGGGCGCGGGGCAAGTGGCTGACGCCGCGACATTTGGAGTTGCGTCGGTCACAGCTTCACGCAGCCCTGGTGGCGAAATGGCGGGACAGGCTTTCACGCCGGCGCCGGCGCCGGCGGCCGGTCCAGCCACCATCGGGGCGATCCGGCCGGTACTCGAGCGCTGGCTCGAGAGGAGGCACGGCTCCCTGTCGTTTCGGGTGACACAGGTGCTCTCGGGGCATGGTTGCTTCTGGAAGTACCTGTGTCGCATAAACAGGGAGCCGGACGCTCGGTGTCACCACTGCGTTGACTATCGGGAGGACACGACATGGTACACGCTGGCAGAGTGTGCCGCTTAGACGGAGCCGCGCTGTGCCCTCTTCTCAGGAGTCAGCAGTGACCTGTCGCTGCCGACTCCGTCCGTTACCGGTCGGCAGCGAGGAGTCCTGGGACGCGGTGGTATCCTTCTGCGAAACAGTCATTTTGCAGAAGGAGGCTGCGGAAGTCTCGCTAGCTCCCGTGATCCCCGGTTTAAGTGAGAGACGGAACACTGGGGTGGTTTTAGTCAGTAAGAGTCGGACAGACCCCTCCGCCCTCCTCGAGGCGGAAGACATCCATGAGGATTACCCCGTTATCATAAAAAAGGCAAGTCCAGTTTAGCGGCCGACAGCCTTGTATGTGACGCGATGTGCCTACGTGTAGCTTTTGTTTGCGATGTTAAAATGCATGAGTCAGGGAGAAGTGCGCGGACGCAGGTGCAAGAGCAAACGCGGGAACCTTCTTACCGTTTTAACAGTATTTTAGCCATTTCATACAAAATACGTACACGAAAAGTCATCGCAAAGATTTTATGATTTTATATGGCGGCCATTTTTTCACCTCGTGGATTTTTTTTCCGTAAAATATATGCGTAAATTTACTAAACTACTTATAACTAACTAATAGAAAGAGAGTAAAAGCATCATGATCATCATTCTCATTGGCAGCTTTGTTCCACTCACTGCTGAGTTTAGGCGTCTTTTCTTATGTACGATGCTTCCCTACTGACCACGTCACATCTAGGTCTTCCCTGCGGTCTTCTGTAGGTCGTCTTCCTGTTTCAGCCATTTCTCGGCGACCATCTCGCAATCGTCTTGCGAAGATTACATTCATACCTAGATATACGAGAACGTTCACTATAGGCCAACGCGAAAATGGCCGGACAAATATATCTCCAGAAAAAAAAAACAGTAGAAATTTAAACAAAGCATAGTACCAGAATAAAAGCCTCCAGACATAAATGGTGAGACAACTTCCATATTAGGGTATTTCCCAATTTATAAAAAACTATTTTAATTTGAAGACTGGGACGCATTATGTAACAGACAAATAAAAATAAATTGATTTATATCCATTTTCTCAATACAAAACGATTTGAACCAAATTTATTTTTCGTTGTTTTGAATTTACTACCAAAAAGCTGAAGATAGCACTGTATTCTAGGGTGATTCTTTGGATGCCAAGCTACAGTGGGGCCCACATGTAACAAAATTGTCGAAAAAGCTAAGCTCTGCAGCATACGCTGTTAGGAAAATTCGTAATTTAACTGATATAGAGACAGCCCGCTTAGTGTCAACATCATCAGCCGAAAAACGTCCACTGCTGGACATCGGCCGCCCTCAAAAGGGTTTTTTTTTTGCCATATCCGCCACGCTCGGCAGACGGGTTGGCGATCGCAGTATGATCGCAAAATGCATAGAGAACACTGCTGCCCATTCTCTAGTAAGTGTAGTGTACTTTCGCTGTTTTCATGGTGTAATGTCGTAGGTATTCTATTGTGGGGAAATTCCCCGGGGTTACCTATGTTCCATCGAAAGTAAATTGACAAATTATCACTTCCTAAACAATTTCCCGCATAATTTCAATTGCCAAATTTTATAATTTGGCAAATGAAATGATTAATGATTCTATGCTAAGTTATCTTAGCAAAAAATCTCTTCACAAATAATTGTAACGCAAACCTAATGTTTGGCAAGTGAACGCTTACACAATAACTTGTTAACCAACTAGTACTATTACCAAATTTTATGTAGTCAAATAATTCAGTTGATAATTATAACACATTTTACGCAAAATAAAATAAGGCAAATCTCCTGGGCCAAATAAATTAGGGCTGAGTAAGTAGCAGATGACCCCACCTATCCACCATTTTCATATGTTCAACGTTCTGCCTTCACCCTGTATACTGTCCCCCCCGAGTGGGTTCCCGCATTGTCGTTGCGGGGGGGCTCAGTAACCGTGGATTCCGGCCACGGTGAAGCCAAGAGGAACCCAAAGGTGGGGCCGCTCGTCAGGGCTTTTGCCTCAAAGCCGACGACGTAGCGGCCAAAAAGTAGGTTGCGGTGAGGTGCACCGCAACTGAGGTGGGCCGCGATGTCGAATGGGAGGCATCGCGGCTGAGGGTTACGGGCTGCGGTAGAGGGGGAGTGCCGGTGCTTCTGAGCAGCGCTCTTCCCTTCCGTGGCCTGGACGGGGCCGCCACCGTTTGATGGCGGACGCGGTGGGGCCGCAGGGGATGAGGAGTGTCGGTATAGCGTCAGCCGCTCTCCCTATCCCCTGCGGTCGAAAAGTGGTAGACGGGACGGCGCGTTGTGTTCCACACGCGCGCCGTCAAAGATGTCAGCAACCACCGGTGGGGTCCGCAAGGGCCGATGCCTGCCAGGGGTGCGGGTTTGTTCGAAAGAGATACCACGGCCCCTGGCATACGGGCATATATACTGAGGGAACACGGGTGGGTTTTAGTCAGTAAAAGTCTGACACGCCCTCCTGCTCTACTCAGCAGGAGAAGTCATTTGATGATTTCCCACCCAAAAAAAAAAAAAAAAAACCTGTATACTGTGAAGGCACAGTCATTACATTAATCTCCTTAAATTTCTCTCGGAGAGAATGTCTCGAATTTAATTTATAAATTGATCGAACAGCTCTTTTCTGCAAGACCAAAATAGTCTGAATGTCGGGGCATTTCCGCCTGCCGTTTTGCCGAAAAGATTTTGACAAAATTTCACTACCCAAACAAATTTTAGCAACCTTTTTTTATACCAATGTAATATTTGGAATGATTTTAGTACGCACTTTTTGATTTGGTCAAATTTTTACTCGGCAGAATATTACCAAAGATAATGTCATTATGGCATGTAGTCTTTAATCAAATGATTTATTACAGCAAACAATCTTTAGACACTAAACGTTAGGTCAAATGATTAGCTTTTTTGTATGTTTATGTGCTTGAATTTGTCTGAAACAAGTCAAATTGATGGTTACTAGGATATTAGGTTTTTTATGGAACTTATATAAAAAAAGTTAATTATTAAAAAAAAAATGTTTAGGTCAGGTTAGAATGGTGATCTCCTACGCACGAGCCGAGCGAGCGAAGCGAGCGGTGCTGCGGTAGTGGCCGGCGAGTGCCACAAAAGACTAGATTATAAAGAATGAAATATGGAAAAAAAACCTAAAAAAAGGCTACCCGAAACTGAGCTAGTTAGATGATTTGCCATCTACCCACTTATCAGTACACATTGTAATTTAATTTATATATTCTGTGCAACTGACATACAGATGCAATTTTTTTGTCATTAACTAAGCAATTGACTGAATAGAAATGGTAAATTGAAAACTCGTCAGTTTTCAATGTACCATTTCTATTCAGGCCAAAAATTGTAACGCAAACCTAATGTTTGGCAAGTGAACGTTTAAACAATAACTTGTTAACCAACTAGTACTTTTACCAATTTTTATGTAGTCTAATATTTCAGTTGGAATAACACATTATACGAAAAATAAAATAAGGCAAATATTTAGTATCGTCAGTTTTAATTTACCATTCCTATTCAGTCAATTGCTTAGTTAATGACAAAAAAATGCATCTATATGTCAGTTGCACAGAATATACAAATTAAATTACAACGTGTACTGTTTTTTTTTTTTTTGTTTTTTTTTTTGGTTGGGTAATCATCAAATCACTTCTCCCGCTCTGGGTGGAGCAGGAGGGCGTGTCAGACTTTTACTGACTAAAACCCACCCGTGTTCCTTCAGTAGCCCGTATGCCAGGGGCTGTGGTATCTCTTTCGAACAAACCCGCACCCCTGGTAGGCATCGGCCCTTGCGGGCCCCATCTTTTTTTGTGCTGACATCTCTTTGAGGCGCGCGTGGAAAACAACGCGCTGTCCCCTTGGGCTTGGTCCTTACCGGACAGCGAGCTACCCATTACTCGCCGTCCGCAAGCTCATGCCTACGGTGGCCGGAAATCGGCCTGGGATTCCCGACGCCCAGGGCGTCTCCGTATCCTGCGGCGGCTAGGGTCGCGAGGGCGTATATGCTGCCTCTCCCTCACGTGCGCCGCCTCCCTCTTCGCGAGCACCACTGCTTCACTGAAGGAGGTGACGGCTACCCATGCACTCTCGCTCCGTACCATGGCCTGGACCAGGGCCGCACGCGAGAGATCGCCGCCGCCGATCGCCTCCACGAGGACACGGCGGTACTCCACTCAAGCCGGGCAGACCGCCACCGTGTGCTCCACCGTGTCCTCAGGGCGATCTTCGCAGTGGAAACACCCGGCCGTTTCCTCCCGCCCTATCCGAAACAGGAACCACCCGAAACACAATGTGTACTGTTAAGTGGGTAGATGGCATCATCTAACTAGTTCAGTTTCGGGTAGCCTTTTTTTTAGGTTGTTTTCCATATTTCATTCTTTATAATCTAGTCTTTTGTAGCACTAGCCGGCCGCTACCGCGGCACCGCTCGCTTCGTTAACTCGGCTCGTGCGTAGGAGGTCACCATTCTAACCTGACATTTTTTTTTTAAATAATTAACCTTTTTTATGTAAGTTCCATAAATAACCTAATAACCTAGTAACCATCAATTTGACTTGTTTCAGACAAATTCAAGCACATAAACATACAGAAAAGCAAATTATTTGACCTAACGTTTAGTGTCTAAAGACTGTTTGCTGTAATAAATCATTTGATTAAAGACTAACTGTCATAGTGACATTATCTTTGGCAATATTCTGCCGAGTAAAAATTTTACCAAATAAAAAAGTGCGTACTAAAATCATTCCAAATATTACATTGGTATAAAAAAGGTTGCTAATTTGCTATTTGTGTGGTAGTGAAATTTTGTCAAAATCGTTTCGGCAAAACGGCAGGCTCCCAATGCCCCGACATTCAGATTATTTTTGTCTTCCAAAAAAGAGCTGTTTGATCAATTTATAAATTAAATCCGAGACATTCTCTCCGAGAGAAATTTAAGGAGATTAATGTAATGACTGTGCCGTCACAGTAAACTGGGTGTTTGGCAGAACGTTGAATTAATATTATTTATTTATATCATTTCAGGCGAAAGACGTCCACTCCTGGACATAGGCCTCCCCCAGTCATGGGGGGTTTTGCCATAATCGCCACGCTTGGCAGGCGGGTTGGCGATCGCAGTATGGTGGTTAAATGCATAGAGAAAACTGCTGCCCATTCTCTAGTAAGTCCCTTAGTCGCCTTCTACGACACCCACTAGAAGAAATGGGATGGTGCTTTTCTTTTACGCCCGGCGACACATACGGGACTTCTACTTACTTACTCAGGATCTGCTACTTACTCAGCCCTAATTTATTTGGCCCAAGAGATTTGCCTTATTTTATTTTGCGTAAAATGTGTTATTCCAACTGCAATATTTCACTACATAAAAATTGGTAAAAGAATTAGTTGGTTAACAAGTTATTGTGTAAACGTTCACTTGCCAAACATTAGGTTTGCGTTACAATTATTTGTGAAGAGATTTTTTGCTAAGATAACTTAGCATAAAATCATTAATCATTTCATTTGCCAAATTACAAAATTTGGCAAATGAAATTATGCGGAAAATTGTTTAGGAAGTGATAATTTGTCAATTTACTTTCGATGGAACATAGGTAACCCTGGGGCATTTCCCTATAATAGAATACCATACGACATTACACCATGAAAATAGCTAAAGTACACTACACTTACTAGAGAATGTTGAAAGAGGGCAGCAGTGTTCTCTATGCATTTTACGACCATACTGCGATCGCCAACCCGTCTGCCGAGCGTGGCGGATATGGCAAAAACCCCCTTCTGAGGGAGGCCTATGTCCAGCAGTGGACGTTTTTCGGCTGATGATGATGACACTAAGCGGGCTGTCTCTATATCAGTTAAATTACGAATTTTCCTAACAGCGTATGCTGCAGAGCTTAGCTTTTTTAACACATTAGTTGTTAATTATAAACTCGACATTCATTTGTTTAATAACTACTTTAGTTTACACAAAGTTGACGTCACATGTGGTCATTTGAGAAGAAGTCATCGTCTTTTTTTTTTTTTTTTTTTTTTTGGGTGGGAAATCATCAAATAACTTCTCCCGCTCTGGGTGGAGCAGGAGGGCGTGTCAGACTTTTACTGACTAAAACCCACCCGTGTTCCTTCAGTAGCCCATAAGCCAGGGGCTGTGGTGTCTCTTTCGAACAAACCCGCACCCCTGGCAGGCATCGGCCCTTGCGGGCCCCATCATTTTTAAGAAGTCATCGTAAGGAGCATTTTGGTGGTAAATTGAAAACAACGAAAATAAATTTGGTTCAAATCGTTTTGAATTGGCAAAATGGATATAAATCAATTTATTTTTATTTTTCTGTTACATATTGCGTCCCAATCTTCAAATTAGAATAGTTTTTAATAAATTGGAAAATACCCTAATATGGAAGCTGTCACACCATTTAGGTATGGCTGGAGGCTTTTATTTTGGTATTATTCTATGTTTAAATGTATATTGTTTATTTATTTTGCTGGAGTTAAATTTACTATAGGCCAACGCGAAGATGGCCGGACAGATTTAACTCCAGCAAAATAAATAAACAATAGACATTTAACGTTATCACGTCACATCGTGATAACGTTCACTAAAGGCCAACACTATACTCGTATCTAGGTATGAATGTAATCTTCGTTAGACGGAGGGCGGAGCAGAGCCCTACCGGAGTAGACAATTGCGAGATGGTTGCCGAGAAACGGTTGAAAAAGGAGAAGACGACCTACAGAAGACCGCAGTGAAGACCTAGATGTGACGTGGTCAGTAGGGAAGCATCGTACACAATAAAAGACGCCTATACTCAGCAGTGAGTGGAACAAAGCTGCTAATGAGAATCATGATCATGATGCTTTTCTATTTATGTATTAGTTATAAGCAGTTTAATATTTTTACGCATGTATTTTACGGAAAAAAATCCACGAGGTGAAAAAATGGCCGCCATATGAAATCATAAAATCTTTGCGATGACTTTTCGTGTACGTATTTTGAATGAAATGGCTAAAATACTGTTAAAACGGTAAGAAGCATCGTACATAAGAAAAGACGCCTATACTCAGCAGTGAGTGGAACAAAGCTGCCAATGAGAATGATGATCATGATGCTTTTACCGAGGAACTACGCAGTGACAAGACAAACTACTTACCGGTGAATTCTCTAGCTACAACAACCCCCACCAATATTAACATAAACTACTTACCGGTGAATTCTCTAGCTACAACAACCCCCACCAATATTAACAATGTTATAAGCTTCATAGTTGCTTCAGTACTAAATGCTCTGCTCAAGGCGAGTATATTGAACATTTTGTAGTGGACCCTTAAACTGTGCATATTTCACATTACATTATTATTAATTTATTTGTAATTTGTATTTAATTACTTATGAAGTACAGTGTCCTACAAAAGTTGGTAGCATTTTTCTGCTTGAAATGCCACACTATGATTGGAAATTCTAATTTCAAATGTGTGTAACGTTTTAATTGATCATAGCTAAGTAGCGACCCGTCCCTGGGGTCTAATCTCTATTAGACCCCCAGGGACGGATCTACGGGTCTACGGATTTCGTGCTTAAAGCATGAAATCCGTAATTTCGGGTGAAGTTACGGGAGATTCCAACTCCGTATCACCTTCGCACACAGGATTAATTCGGGGCCTGAACTAGGAATGAATGACAACACGATTTGAAAGTTGGCCCTACTCCTGATGTGTTTTTGCCCGGCCGAAAAGGTTAATTAATCGGGAGTAGAGTTCATTCCGAAGTATCGAATTACCTAGTTTCGGACGCCACGTTACTGCCGTCGCGTCGTCCCATTGGAAGGGACGAACGGGAACATTTATTTTATATTATTCTTATATTATCTATACCTATAATTAATATAAATAAAAACCCTGAGCCCAAGATGATGATAACTACCTATGTATGGTAAAACCAAAAGAATTAGCTGTTTAATTTTTAACCGACGAAACAAAAGGAGGAGATTCTCAATTTGACCGTTTATTTTATACCTAAGTAAACTTATTGTAAAGTATTATTAGTGTGTTGTATATATTATATCTGTTTTACTTTATTTTCAGAAAAATATGCAGTTTAAAATTATGAATACCATTGAGAAAGAGTAAAACAGCCTTTGCATTGCATGCACAAGTTTCTGGGAATCAAAAGGCGAGTTAATATGGCCAAGAAAGCGTTTAGATGTCAATAAATTAGTAAAGGATGAAACATCTCGGCCTTTAGATAATTGGCCCACTTCAAAATGCTGTGTGAAAAGGCTATCATTATCGTCATATGACGAAATAGTAAGACAACAAGATCTTATGGTTCAAATCAATCATCATTTGAACTAATTGCGCTGCTGCATGGAGAAACGTCATCATAAGGTTACGAAGGTTGTAATAAATACACATTTAACGTAACTGTTATGATCATTAATATCACTGTTTAATGTTTTTGCTACGGAACCCTCTTCGTTGGACGTCCACGACTGCTGCGCTGCGTGTCGCGGGTTCGATTCCTGCACGGAACAAACATTTGTATGACCTACAAGTAGTTGTTCCGGATCTGGCTATTTGAGCACGGGCGTAGCCAGGGGGGTTGGGGTTCAACCCCCCCCCCCCCCCCGAAAAGTTCAGATATTAACATTCATAGAATTAAAATAAAAACAGGCGTGCGGCATATCTCATTGATTACTAACTACTATTATCTACCTACATTAAAATATACAGTGTTTTGGATTTTTGGAACATTTTTTTTATTTAGCTTATACTTTATATTGTTCCACTGCTCGAAAAAGGACTCCCCTGATTCCTTCAAGGAGATTTTTTCTGTAGGTTACATACCCACAGAAATATCTCCTTTTTCACATCTTGAATATTTTTCTTGTAAAAGGGTTATTTTATGTACTTTTAGTCGTTTTATTTTCTTGAACCCTCCCCGAAACTAAAACCTGGCTACGCCCGTGTTTGTGTATGTGAGTTTAAATGTTTGTAAACGCACCCACAAACAATACAGGAGAAATTCCTAGTGTGGGGCAAAGTTGTTAAAAAGGAAAAAAAAACTATAGGTACAGTCACCAAAAGGGGTAGGTACAGGGTCGTCGGATATGTTGAATTTTAGTAAGAAACCGGTGGATATGTTTCTGAATAAAAAACGTACCTATGTAAGTACACACTCAAGCTCGGAATGCACCGGATTATTATTTCTAAGTAGTGTCTGATCACACGGATGTAAGCACTCAGCCTTTAGGCAATATTATTATTTTATGCATAATGTCTCCTCACTGTGAAGCAAGCGTGCATAAACACTTTCTAATACAAATTACATAAACTTTTCGAGCGACTGTGTCATTAATACAAAATAAAGCTGTACTATAGATGTCGTTTATTCTTTAAGTTTTAAAACACCCTCAAAACAGAAATTATAGAACCACTGTATTTACAAGAGTGTACAATTACGCCAGAAAAATTAGTTTTACAAAGGAGTTTGTGAATACCATTGTACAGAAACAATTATCAAGTGATACTGTAGTAACACTTAGAGCTGTAATAAGTAAGTGATCACATGCAAAATACAGCTTGTATGCAGCTTTAGCGATAAAACCAGATTAAAGTTTCAAGAAATACTTAAGTTTTATAGTAGAGTTTTAATATTCTGTTTAAATACCCTAAGCTTTCACGGATCCCTTAATAAATCTTTTATACAGTTTGAGCTGTATATTATCTCATAAATCTCTCTTATAAATACAATATAATATTTTGACACTGTTGTAAGTCTCTAAGCTTGCGTGCTGCTTGGGAATGACCTGCCTCGTTCAACTGATATTGCAAGCTGCAGGCTGTGACCAAAAACAAAACAAGTGACCCCCGCTCGCCTCACTTCCCACCCGCATAATATTGCTAGCTCAGACATCATTTGCCCATTTTTGGGGTACATGTTGAGAGTATTGGGGGTACGAAAAAAAATATAAAAATGTTGCTGTCCTTTTATATGTATACATGCATTATTACACACGCTTTGCTTTGATAACATAATTTTTTCAAGTCGTTAAAATATTTTTAAAGTAGTTTTATACATACTACAATGAATAAAACCCCTCAGTAGGTAATAACAAGAAGGAATGCGCTACAATTGCACTTGAAATGTGATCCCATCCTGTTTTTTTTTTTTTTAGCCTGGCCGAGTTTTTAGAGGTAGGAATGACACAAGACGGCATAATTTAAATAAACTGAACACCGGTAAAACACGTCGCGCGATACGACAGTCACAGAGTGACTGATCGGCTGCGCGTAAAACTACTCTATTTAAGAGTAGTTTTTGTGACTTCAGTATTAGTTGCTCTCACGGCTTCTGGTTCTTTTTGTATTCTGAGGTTTCATGCATACAAGATAATAATTGTTTCACAATTTCTGAGCAGTAACTTCCCTTGCGCCACCATGTACCGGTCACCGGCAGAAAAAGTGCGCACTAGTTTGCCATTCGCCGGGGAACGGCAGTGAATCTGTGGGCACACTTTTTGGTGTGTTTTTTCTATCGTGGTATTCATCGCAGAACATAGTATTTAGACAGTTGGTACGGCGCCGACCCAAGCTACTCGTTCTATTGATTGTGCTGAGTGTTTTTGAAGTGAAAGTGCATATTTCAAGGATGAATACGTATGTAAAGTCAATTATCTTTCTATTCATGTATTAGTTATAAGCAGTTTAATATATTTACGCATGTATTTGTGTTATATATGTTTATTACGGAAAAATTCCACGAGGTGAAATAATGGCCGCCATATAAATCATGAAATCTTTGCGATGACTTTTCGTGTAGGTACGTATTTTGAATGAAATGGCTAAAATACTGTTAAAATGGTAAGACAATTTCATAAAATATCCATAAATATACGATGTTGTCTATGAAAATTCAGTTAAAGCCATAGACATATATCTCAATGGTTAAAAAAGGCAAAATTACAATTTTAACACGTCATTCCTCCGTTGCTATGCAACAGTCCGACTCGTAGCTAGGGGCCGAATTACGTCATCGCCCGATTCTCGAAAATTTTTCAAAATTATTAAAAATCATGAAAACTGTGCTATAACACTTAAATAGGAGGTAATTTAATGTAGTTTCTGAAAAACTTTTCATAAGAAAAAACCCGTTTTTTGAAGCACGTACGCGTTTTTTTTTTTTTTTTTTTGGGTGATAAATTGTCAAATAACTTCTCCCGCTCTGGGTGGAGCATTTAGTTCAGTTCAGTTAGTATCAGACTTTTACTGACTAAAACTCACCCGTGTTCCCTCAGTAACCCGTATGCCAGGGGCTGTGGTATCTCTTTCGAACAAACCCGCACCCCTGGCAGGCATCGGCCCTTGCGAGCCCCATCATTTTTTGTGCTGACATCTCTTTGAGGCGCACGTGGAACACAAGCGCCGTCGACTTGGGCTTGGTCCATACCGGACAGTGAGCTACGCATTACTCGCCGTCCGCAAGCTCATGCCTACGGTGGCCGGAAATCGGCCTGGGATTCCCGACGCCCAGGGCGTCTCCGTATCCTGCGGCGGCTAGAGTCGCGAGGGCGCATAGACTGCCTCTCCCTCACGTGCGCCGCCTCCCTCTTTGCGAGCATTACTGCTTCGCTGAAGGAGGTGACGGCTACCCATGCACTCTCGCTCCGTACCATGACCTGGACCAGGGCCGGACGCGAGAGATCGCCGCCGCCGATCGTCTCCACGAGGATACGGCGGTGCTCCACCCAAGCCGGGCAAACCGTCACCGTGTGTTCCACCGTGTCCTCAGGGCGATCTTCGCAGTGGAAACACCCTGGCGTTTCCTCCCGCTCTATCTGAAACAGGAACCTCCCGAAACAACCGTGTCTGGTGAGGACCTGCGTCAGGCGGAAGGTGAGGACGCCATGCCGCCTCTCAAGCCACTCCTCAAAGAGGGGACTTACCGCCGCAATCGTGGCGTGCCTAGCACTGGGTTGCGACAATCGCACTCTCCATGTCGCCATGAGATCCCGCCGGAGCTCTGTCCGCTGTGCCGCGATTTCCCGCGGTAGCGGAGTTACGCCCGTTTGGCCTCCTCGCGCAAATCCCACATTTGCCTCCAGATTCCATGGCAGTAATCCGACAAGGAGGCCCGCCGCCTCGCCGGAGATCGTGTGATATCGAAATGGGACGCCCTCAACCGGCGAGCTGGTTGGCGCCTCAATGTAGGCGCCCACACTGGCGCCCCGTATAGGGCCATGGACCGCACGATCCCCGCGAGGAGCCTCCGGCAGCAGGCGTTTGGCCCCCCAAAATTGGGCAGGAGCCACTTCAAGGCAGCCCCGGCCCGCTCCAGTCTGGGAGCCAAACGGTGGAAATGCTCCGCGAAGTTCCACCGGGTGTCGGGGACGAGTCCTAGGGACTTCATCGTCGACTCGAGGACCATGAAACCACATGGCCTCGGACTTGTGCAAGGCCACCTCGAGTCCCAGTTGCCGGATCCTATCTACGATTGTCGCAACGCTGAGTCGGCCGCCACCTGGTACGACCTCCCTTGCGCCAGGACCAGCGTGTCGTCAGCGTAGCAAACTACACTGACGCCGCTAGGGAGGTCCGCGCGCAGCACCCAGTCGTACCCGTTGTCCCACAGATGCGGCCCCAGGACCGATCCCTGTGGGTTCCACTCTCCGAGGTGACCGGGGTAAATGACGGCCCTGTCCGTCAAATAGGCCTCGACCACACGACAGAGGTAGGTTGGCATCCGGTGATACCGGAGTGCCTCCCTGATGCAACTCCAGGGCAGGGTGTTGAAGGCATTGGCGATGTCCAGAGACACCGCCAAGACGACGTGACTTGAGGGCTCGCACGCGCATGAGGACATCCACCGTAGAGCGCCCCCAGCGGAAACCAAACTGGCTCCGCCAAATCCGGCCCCACCCGCACCAGCCGCCCGACGAAGCGGTATGCAATTACTCTTTCAAAGAGCTTGCCCACTTCGTCGAGTAGCACGATGGGCCGGTATGCGGACGGAGAGTCCACTGGGCGCCCCGGCTTCTTAATGAGGACCAGTTTCCCCGTCTTCCAGCGAAGTGGAAACCGGCCCTCCTCCAAGCATGTGCTTAGGAGCCCTCTTACTCGAGGCCCGAGAGCCTCCAAAGCCAGGACCCAAGCTTTTCCGGGCAAGCCATCGGGTCCTGGGGCGGTATTCTTGGCATTCAGCCTACGTACCGCCACTCTCAGGTCTACCTCGGTCACCTCTGGAGAGTCGTCGTCGTCGTCGGTGTGGTCCGCATCGGGCACCGTAGGAGGCGGAGCCATAGGCGGGGGAGCGTGTTCCCCTCGCGAGGGGAACAGAGCGCTCACCACGTCCTGCACGAGCTGGGTCCGGAAACTCTGCGTCCGCGGGGGAGCCCACGGGCGGATTTTAGCCCGCACCGTTTTGTAGGGCGTCCCCACGGGTCTCTGTTCAGAGTCTCCAGCGACTCCTCGCGGGCCACTACTCTTGCCCGCAGGATCTCCGCTCGGAGGGCGGTCTTCGCCACTCTCTACCCCTCGTACAACTCCGCCTGAGTGGCTTCCGTATCCAGAGGGCGGATACGGAGCCTAAAGCACGTGTTCTTTTGTTGTTGTAAACAATGTACTTTTTTATGGGTTTATTTACGAACTCTTTCATTGTGAACACTTGTAAGTATTTTTTTTATAGTAAGCAACAGTCTTGAAATGATTAAATACACAAACAGTTGTCAAACTGCGACATGTTTACGACTACAAAAAAATTATTAATGAGTTTCGAGTTGCGTAATTATTTTAAGTGGCCTCTTGAGTCGCGTGAAGATAAGATAACATTATCGTGCTTTTTATATAATTTGGATGCCTGGTGGTAATATGTTTATTATGTAATCGTTATTGTAGTGTAATAGTCATCATCATCATCAGCGTACAGCAGTCCACTGCTGGACATAGGCCTCTCCAATTGCACGCCATTCAGCTCGATTCTCGGCAACTCTCATCCAGTTGCTACCAGTAACCCTGCGAAGATCGTCACTCCACCTAGCCTGAGGGCGTCCTACCTTACGTTTGCCGATTCGCGGTCTCCACCCAAGAACACGTCTACCCCAACGGTCATCGCTTCTACGGCCAATGTGGCCGGCCCATTGCCACTTCAGCTTGCTAATTCTATGAGCTATGTCGACAACTTTGGTTCTCTGCCGGATCACCTCATTCCGGATTCTATCTTTCAGAGAAACTCCAAGCATAGCTCGTTCCATAGCTCGCTGAGCGACTTTGAATTGATGGACCAGCCGTACCGTAAGTGTCCACGTTTCAGCTCCGTAGGTCATAAAAGGTAGGACACAGTGGTTGAAGACTTTAGTCTTCAGGCTCTGTGGAATACTCGCCGAAAAGACTCGACAAAGCTTCCCAAATGCTGCCCAACCCAGCCGAATTCTTCTGTTAGCCTCTTTCTCATAGTTGTTCTTACCAAACTGCAGAGTTTGCCCGAGGTAAACGTAATCTCAAACAACCTTGAGAGCACCGCCATTGACAGCAATCGGTCCCGGAGTAACGTGTTCGTTGAACATAACCTGAGTTTTATCCAAGTTCATCCGGAGACCAATGCGTACAGAAGAATCAACTAGGTCGTTCAGCATCTGCTGCAAGTCCTGCAGCGATTCAGCCAGTATGACGATGTCATCTGCAAATCTCAAGTGTGAGATGTACTCGCTGCGGATATTAATACCACGTCCTTCCCAGTTTAGCGTTTTGAACACATTTTGGGGAGTAGTGTAATAGAGTAGTAGTGTAATAGTGGTATTAGTGGTTACTATTAAATGGTTTTATTGGTGAGGCCGCTCGTCAGGGCTTTTGCCTCAAAGCCAACGACGTAGTGGCCAAAGGGTAGGTTGCGGTGAGGTGCACCGCAACTGAGGTGGGCCGCGATGTCGAATGGGAGGCATCGCGGCTGAGGGTTACGGGCTGCGGTAGAGGAGGGGTGCCGGTGCTTCTGAGCAGCGCTCTTCCCTTCCGTGGTGTGGACGGGGCCGCCACCGTTTGATGGCGGACGCGGTGGGGCCGCAGGGGAAGAGGAGTGTCGGTATAGCGTCAGCCGCTCTTCCTATCCCCTGCGGCCGAAAAGTGGTAGACGGGACGGCGCGTTGTGTTCCACACGCGCGCCGTCAAAGATGTCAGCAACCATTGGTGGGGTCCGCAAGCGCCGATGCCTGCCAGGGGTGGGGGTTTGTTCGAAAGAGATACCACAGCCCCTGGCATACGGGCTACTGAGGGAACAGGGGTGGGTTTTAGTCAGTAAAAATCTGACACGCCCTCCTGCTCTACTCAGCAGGAGAAGTCATTTGATGATTTCCCACCGAAAAAAAAAAACAAAACCCTACTCATTTTATTGTAAACCCAATTACATGTAAGTCATAAACTGAATAAAAACGATTGTACAAATTCCGAAAAAGTTACAGTTTCATATGAGATTCATAGTAAAATAGCGAGAAATCGGGGTTTAAACTCAAGGGTACTTAAAGGGACGTGACCTAATCGACGCCATTTTGCAGTAAACTGCATGAGCTGTTTTTTTTTTACGGCTTACACTTGAAGGATAAAGTACAGACCTAGTATATACTATATCAATTATTAGTACCATTGCACAGTAGGTATATTAAAAAAAAAACAATTGTAGTGTAATAAATCTGCTAGGTACCTATGTTAGTTGTGACGTAATAATAATAATAAACCATTTATTTTCAGGTTACAAAGACCCATAGATAAATACCTTAACCTAAATATACATATTATAATAACAAATTATGTTAGTTCATAAAACTTAAGCTTATGTTTGTATCACTTCCCCTCCCCCCCCCCCTCCCTCGTCCCTTGTAGGTCACTAGGGTTACTGTTCATTGTGTGTTATTCAATTAATTATAAAATGTGATACTTACCTACCTAAATTACCCAAAAAGCAGAAGGTAAGTCCCGTCAATCCGAAACTATTTTTTATCTTGATTTTGTATAATTATTGATGGACAAAATGGTGCAATGAAAACTAATAATATATTATTGAGATAGCTCAGGGTAAATGCAGTCGGAAAATGTTAGTTCTAGTTCATGAAATAACAAAATAAATTTTAAAATTTAAAGATTTCATTTATTTTAATCTGTTTTTGAGCAACATGAAATAAGTAGCTCTCATATTATTACGTCATACGGCGTGTCAATTGAACAACTTTGTACTTTTATTATTTTCGTAACCAAAGTAATTTTAATTTAAATAATGTTATGCATTCAGAAACAGCAAAACAACTATAAGTAGAATAATAACTCATTATTTAAATCTATATAAGTAAAAAGAGAAGTCCTGACTGACTGACTGACTCATCAACGCCCAGCCCAAACCCTTGGACCTAGAAAGCTGAAATTTTGCACAGAGGTTCCCTTTGTAATGTAGACATGGAATAAGGAAGGGTTTTTCGAAATTCAACCCCTAAGGGAGTTAAATAGGGGATGAAACTTCCGCGCGGGCGAAGCCGCTGGCAAAAGCTAGTTATAAATAATTATCATCTAGAAAATCCTCGCATTTGTCTACACAGCAAACTGACGTCAATACCCACAGAGCAATATGG
Source organism: Polymixis flavicincta (assembly GCA_949987655.1). Lineage (NCBI taxonomy): Eukaryota > Metazoa > Arthropoda > Insecta > Lepidoptera > Noctuidae > Polymixis > Polymixis flavicincta. Next base: position 22,730 of record CATLJQ010000033.1, on the reverse strand, counting down.
CGTCCACTGCGTCCAGTGTTTTCGTGAAATTACAGGCGAAATTTAAGATGTAAAATTTAATTGCATTTTTACGACAAGAACCTGCCGTGCAGCATTCCCATACATTTTGACATAGAGTTTGGCGTGAACGCTAACAGAAATATATTTTGTATCTAGGCCGCGATCTTTCTAGTCCATTTTAAGCACGAACCATTCAAAGAAACGATGGAAGTCTGCCCGGATTGGGTGGAGCACCACCGTGTCCTTGTGGACGCGATCGGCGGCGGCGATCTCTCGCGTCCGGCCTTGGTCCAGGCCATTGTACGGAGCAAGAGTGCATGGGTAGCCGTCACCTCCTTCTGCGAAGCAGTAATGCTCGCAAAGATGGAGGCGGCGCACGTGAGGGAGAGGCAGTATATGCGCCATCACGGCCCTAATCGCCACAAGAGGCACCCTGGGCGTCGCAAATCCCAGGCTGATTTCCCGGCCACCGTAAGCAGGGGCTTGCGGATAGCGAGTAATGGGTAGCCCGTAGCTCGCTGTCCGATAAGGACCTAGCCCGGGTCGATGGCGCGTTGTGTTCCACGCGCGCCTCATAGAAATGTCAGCACCAACTGGTGAGGTCCGCAAAGCCCGTACCAGTGGTGCGGGTTGTTCGAAAGAGATACCGTGGCTCCTGGTACACAGGCAACTGAAGGAACACGTGTGGGTTTTAGTCAGTAAAGTCTGATACGCTCTTCCGCTCCACTTAAAGCGGGAGTTGTTATTTGATGATTTCCCTGATGCTTTAAAAAAATCAATTGTAAAACCTATATTTAAAAAAGAAAATAGAGAATCCATAGAATTTTACAGACCTATTTCAATTATTAGTGTTTTCTCCAAAATGTTTGAAAAATATATATGTAAAGAATTAAGTGCTTATTTAGAAAAACATAATATACTAGTTAATGAACAAAGGATTCAGAGAAAACCAAACTATAAAATATGGCTGTTTACGATTTCCTGCATAAAGTTATGGTAAACGTCGATAGAACCAATCCCGTTTGCACCATATTCTGTGATATGACGCAGGCGTTTGATTACGTCAGGCATGATATTTTAATAAATAAGTTGGAAACATACGGTATAAGAGGAAATGTTCTAAAATTAATAAAAACATATCTGGATAACAGAAAACAAGTCACGGAGATATCTAGGATAAACGTAAAAACGAAATGTGAAGAAATATTTCATTCGCACGAGCGAGTAGTCAAGTATGGAGTTCCCCAGGGTAGTGTGATGGGTCCCCCACTATTCAAAGTATATATAAATGACTTACCTAAACATGTAGATCAACCAGTTACACTCTTTGCTGATGATAGCACTATCACAATTCAATGTAATACTAAAGATAGCTACAATAATGACATTAACAATTCTCTGACATCAATAATAAATTGGATGAATAATAATAATCTAAAAATTAATCTTAATAAAAACTACCGTAATGCACTTCAGTCAACGTTTATCAACTATGACTAATCTTAACGTCCAATACAATAACAGAATTATTACAGAAGTTGACAACACTAAATTCCTTGGAGTGACGATTGACAAAAAGCTGAACTGGAAAGCATACATAGAAGAACTCAGTAAAAAAGTAGAAATAGTAATTCTTGTTACGCTCTGTTCAAACTGGTCCCGGTGCTTAAACTCAAAACTCAAACTCAAAGCATTTATTTCAATTAGACCTTTCACAGGCACTTTTGAATTGTCAAACAAAAATCGAAGTTGAAGCTAGGTGCCCATTCCAAAAACGTAGATCTCTCTGGAGAAGAACGGGCAAGAAACTCCAAGGACACTCTTTTAAATCGTGGGTATTACAAAATTTTGGGAACATTATTCTTGTTGCTTCTATATGTGAGAACAATGTAAAAAAATATTATAAAAAAAATACGATTCAAAATAAGCCATGGCAGATAAGAGATGACCAGTCTCAACCGACGGCGCCCGTTCACGAACTTGACGCATGGATCAGCACCATCCAGCTCAACCATTTTCTAGGGAACCGAATGATCCAACACACACGCCACCATCAGTGAGACATTTAAGTGAGCATGACATACTCTCAACTACCACGTTTTTTCAAGTCGACGTACAATCAAAACAATATATACAAGGATGAATGGTACTCACATTTACAAAAATTTGACAAAATGCTTATAAATTACACAAAACTATAGTTTCAATCCTATTTGAGAAATTCATAAAATTTGACTTCCAAAAAGAAATAAAAATATATAATAAGTATCTATTGAAATTTTAATAAATAATACTTGGTTCAGTAACACTGAATCATTGCTCACGGCTTATCACGGTTTGGTTTCTTCTCAATTAAGATATGGGATCATTTTCTGGGGCAACTCAACTGCCAAGGCCCTTTTCAAACTCAAAGCATTTATTTCAAATAAACCAATTACAGGCACTTTTGAATTGTCAAGGTCGGTGAGTTAGAAAGATGAAGCTAGTTGCCCATTCCAAAGCGTAGGTACCTATGGAGAAGAACGGGCAAGAAACTCCATGGACACTCTTTTAAAATCAAGATTTTGTTACAAAAAGTTGGTTACATCATTATGTTGAAATTATCAATGTGAGAACGATGTAAAAAGTGCACATTAAAAGCGTCCGTAATTAAAATAAAATAACAATTAAAATAAGCCGTGGGAGCTAAGAGATGACCAGTCCCTACTGGCGGCGCCCGTTCACGGACATGACGTATGCATCAGCACCATTCAGCTCAACCATTTTGAAGGGAACTTAATGATCCAACACACACGCCACCACCAGCGAGACATTTGAGTGAGCATGACATACTCTCAGCTGCCAGGGCACATTCAAGTCAATGAAAGACGTACCCTGTAAATGTTTGCATAATAGTAGGAACATAGTGCTCACACATATGCTATGCAATTATACAATACAAAAATTTGAATTTATACAATGCAAAGATATCTAGCTTTTACAGTCTTCAGCAGCTCCAACAATGTTTTCCATGTTATTCAATTTAGTTTAAGCTACCTTGTGGAGCAGGACAAGCAGCGTTTAGCCAAGCATTTTTGTCAGCGATGTAATCCCCCAACTTATAATAAGCATGGCTGCATAGTGTGCGTTTTATACAAGATTTAAATTTCGATTCATTCATTCAGTTCGAGTATGTGAGGAGGTATTTTATTGTAACATTTTAAACAGTACCCCATGAAGGATGAGTCTACTTTAGCCAGTCTGAAGCCTGGTTGAACCAATTGGTGCCTATTTCTCGTTCTAATGGTGTGTCTTTCACCTCGTTTACTGAAAAGATTTAAGTTTTTCCTAACGTACATGATGTTCTCATAGATATATTGACAAGGTACCGTCATGATATTAATAACTTTGAACAGTTCCCTTAGAGAATCCCGCGTACGGAGGCCATATATTGATCTAATGGCTCTTTTCTGCAGAATAAAAATAGACTCGATATCTGCAGCCCGTCCCCATAGTAAAATACCGTATGACATGATACTATGAAAGTAACTGAAATAGACTAGCCTCGCGGTTTCTACATTAGTGAATTGGCGGATTTTTCTTACAGCATATGCTGCTGAACTTAGCCGTCCTGCAAGAGCTGTTAAATGAGGACTCCACTGTAGTTTTGAGTCGAGCGTGATCCCTAGGAAAACAGTTTTATCGACGAATTCTAGTTTCTCTTTATTCAATACTACGTCACAATCAGTACTTTTAACATTTGGTAAAGCAAATCTTATGCATTTAGTTTTTTTCCCATTTAACACTAAATTATTAGCAGTGAACCAATTTTGTACCAGCAGTAGGGCATTATTTACGTCATCAAGATTTGATGCACGTCTATTTATTTTAAAAATTAAGGATGTATCGTCAGCAAATAACACCATTTGTGGTTGGTTTTTTAATAAATGGGGTAGATCATTAATATATACTAAAAGAGGAAAGGACCTAATATTGAGCCTTGTGGAACACCCATTTTTATTTTTAAACCATTTGAATTGACACCATTTATATGAACTTTTTGCTGTCTATCATTTAAATAAGATTTTACTAGACTGAGCGCAAGTTTACCTAGTCCGTAATGCTCAAGTTTTAAAAGCAAGGTTTCGTGATTAACACAGTCAAATGCCTTGGAGAGGTCACAAAAAATTCCAATGGCATCCTGAGCCTCCTCCCAAGCTGCAAAAATGTGTTTTAATAAGGTAACACCGGCGTCAGTCGTACAACGTCCTTTGGTGAAACCATATTGCTGATCGTGTAAGATTTTGTTGGTATTAAAATGATTAAGCATTTGATTGAGCATTATCTTTTCGAACACCGGCAGCACGGATACTGGTCTATAATTGTTGGCGTCTTTGCTGGGCGCCTTTAAGGTGACACTTGTCCACATTTCTTCCATTCAAACTTCGGGAGGGTTTTCCTTCACTGTTTGACTATGTACATCAAAAATTAAACATGGTATGATTTTGTCTCGTTATTATTTTTGTCTGTACGGAAACAGAATACTAAAATAAAAAGCCGTTAAAAACTTATGAGCCAACAAAGATTCCCCCCCGAGTGGGTTCCCGCATTGTCGTTGCGGGGGGGCTTAGTAACCGTGGTCTCCCATCCACGGTGAAGCCAAGAGGAACCCAAAGGTGGGGCCGCTCGTCAGGGCTTTTGCCTTCAAGCCATTGACGTAGCGGCCTAAAAGTAGGTTGCGGTGAGGTGCACCGCAACTGAGGTGGGCCGCGATGTCGAATGGGAGGCATCGCGGCTGAGGGTTACGGGCTGCGGTAGAGGAGGAGTGCCGGTGCTTCTGAGCAGCGCTCTTCCCTTCCGTGGCCTGGACGGGGCCTTCACCGTTTGATGGCGGACGCGGTGGGGCCGCAGGGGAAGAGGAGTGTCGGTATAGCGTCAGCCGCTCTCCCTATCCTCTGCGGCCGAAAAGTGGTAGACGGGACGGCGCGTTGTGTTCCTCACGCGCGCCGTCAAAGATGTCAGCAATCACTGGTGGGGTCCGCAAGGGCCGATGCCTGCCAGGGGTGCGGGTTTGTTCGAAAGAGATACCACGGCCCCTGGCATACGGGCTACTGAGGGAACACGGGTGGGTTTTAGTCAGTAAAAGTCTGACACGCCCTCCTGCTCTACTCAGCAGGAGAAGTCATTTGATGATTTCCCACCCAAAAAAAAAAAAAAAAAAAAAGCCAACAAAGATTCGTTTTTCTTGCTCATTTAACCTAACTTTGAGCGTGTTTAAGTAATAAAAGGAGTGTAAAATCTCGAAAACCAAGACGGTACCGACAAAGGTCAATTAACAATAAATTCAATAAACTTTATTGGTCATTGATTTATGCAGTGGCTTTTTCATAAAACCCGATCTTCCGAAGGACTTTTCTTAAATTTTTCGCAATTTTTTTGCCAAAAATGCTCCTGCATCTCACTCAATAACGTTGTGCGTGTAGACTAGCGTCTAACTGCTCACCATTGATACTATGTCTGTCGGATACGAAGCCTGGTGAGACAGCGTGATTTTTAGCCAGGCCCACCAGTGAGTTCGAGCCCGCGCAAAGTGTCCCCTTAAACCCTTAGAACCCTTTAAAGCCCAAAAAAGGTGCATCAGGACTATGTTCAGATTGCAGTCAACCGAAAGTAAAGTTGTAAACCCTACTTTATAAAATATAAAATATTAACTCTCCCGTGCCTTTACATTTTAGAGATTGTCGTGTTTGTAAAATAAAATCGGCTCTTATTTCCACGTCAATCAGAAGTGGTTGATCGCAACCATAGTAGACGCGATGGTAGTATTCTCTGTCTACATAGGTTTAAAACAACATTAATGCACAAGAGTGTTTTCTGTATGGCCCCTAAAATTTTCAATAAACTCCCTAATAGTTGGAAGGAGCTTAATGTCCGCCAATTAAAAAATAAATTAAAGATACTGCTACAAGGGAAAGCATATTACAGTGTTCTAGAATTTCTCAATGACAATATTATCAATACATCTTTGACATAATCCATACATGCAGCAACATATTATTGCTATGATGATAATTTATTTTAATTGACATTTAATAATTCTTGTGTAATAATTATGACGAAATTTAAATATTTGTACGCCACTAAGGCCAAACAACCTGATCTCAACTATTGTAATTTAATAACTTGCATGCTCTGTATGTGTACTCATGTTTCCACAAATAAAGAATCTTGAATCTTCCCATGCGCAAAAAAAAATTCAATGGAACAGATCTTCGTGCAGAAATAAGTCATAGCTGGGAAACAATGTATTTTTTTAGCCACTTCAAAAAGGAGGAGGTTAGGTATCAATTTAGGTTTTGGGTTTTGTTTTTTTTTTAGATTATATTAATAATTAATAAAATGTTACCTTACACTAATACTTAGAATAAGTTAGTTGCATGTATACCTAAATAAGTCCTCTTCCTTCAAATTTTTCTTTTGCTGTGCCCGACAGGGTCCATGATTGTTTCAGAAGATTTTTACTTACCACCTAAGCATATACATTGTGGAATGCAATAAATGATTGAGTATTGAATTCGGTATGTTTTCCGTCACATATAGACGGATTTGCGAAATTTCATATAAATTTGATGATGAGTTTCAGAGACAGACAACGGAATTCTTCAACGCACCAATTCTGCGAAAACAGCAATCAACCGCGATTGCTGCTTTCGCATAAATACAAGGTAATTTTTTTACCTAAAATTAACATAGATTTATCGTTGGTTATACAAAAAGATTCCAGAAATTATGACCGCGTAGGTATTGCACTGTTCTAAGAAACTGCAGATTTTTTTGTTGTTTATACAACGACGAAAAATTTCTACGCCAAGGGGTCTAGAATGATATTCTAAATTCATGGTTACAGTTTGCGCACGGTTTTTTTTTTTTTTTTCTTTTTTTTTAACGGTATCCTGTACGCATTGTTTTGGTTTGACCGACTTTGAGATTATCGAAATTTCGATGTGTCCCTACTATAACTAACAAGTGAAAAATCAATAACTTTTTTCCAAAAAAACAACAAGAACAACCGGCTTCCGAAAAAACACTACAAAGTGAAAACAATTTTGTAATTTCGGAAGGCGGTGTCAAAAATTAAAATACATATCCAAAGACACCGACTTCCGAAATTAAAGTTATTTTTAACTTTGTAGTGTTTTCTAGCGGTGGTTCTTAGACATGTTTCATGAAAATCGGTTCAGGCGTTTGAAGATTATCAGCTCTTTTCTCAGAAAAGGTTGTTGAAGGGATTTGAGCATCTCTGATCTGATCGAGTCGAAATTTGGTATTCTACTACTTCAATGATATTAGACGAACAAAGTAAACCTTGAACTGATGCTGGAGCATCACTTGGATTTTCCAGGGTAGCCAAGTTGCTCACCAACAAACAGCAGATGTATCGTGTTTGGGCTCAAGGTCTCAATGAATACGTTATAGATAAATGGTGATCAGGACGATGAATGAGGATAAGTTAGTAACAAACTTCACTATGGGAAACTTAAGTAAAGCTGCGCAGATTTAAGCGTTCCATAATGTGTCAATCGTAGCGTGTTTACTATTACTTTATTAAGTTTAAAATCCAGGAAAAAAAAGTAAAATTTAAATAAAGTTTTGTTGTTAATAAAACAACAATTATTAACAGGGAAATCTTCATCGGCCTAGCCTTTTCCCAACTATGTTGGGGTCGGCTTCCAGTCTAACCGAATGCAGCTGAATACCAGTAGCGGAGCGACTATCTATCTGACCTCCACATCCCAAAAATAAAAAGAAAACACAATCAAATTAAAATAATAAATAAAGTCCCCAAGTAAACTCTATTTCAGTCTATGACGACCAGGCGCAGTCCCCGAGGGGGGGGTTCTAGGGGTCATGACCCCCCCAAAGCCGTAAACGTTAACCAATTTGCTAAGCAGTATTGTCTAATTTACTCTTTTCCTGACGACCTTTTTTGTGACGTCACGAAGTCTTTGGCTGCGACCGCGCCTGATGACAACATCTAACAAATGACGCGCGACGGCGATAAATGGCTCGTCCCAAACCAAGGTACCATATTATAGAAACTATATTGTGAAGATGGTCCTTCTTTCTGTCAGGCAGGTACACTTTTTTTTAAAAAACGTGATAGATACAGTCAAATCTTCTGTATTTATACAAAAAAGTGCTATTTTTTAAATTACCATCTCTGTTCTCCGGCGGCTTTGGTACTTTTTGCCATAGCATGAAATTGGCCATTCATAATAATAAAAAATACATGGTGTATTACATCAATAGACGTAGCCAAAGCAGTCCGTCCGTTACCGAATTGGAAATCACCGGGACCGGACGGACTGCATATTTTTTGGCTAAAATGGCTAACTAGTTCACACAATCGCCTGGCATCTCAATTCCAGTCATCCTTAGAGTCTGGGTCGCTACCACAGTTTCTAACAACAGGCGTTACCCACCTGCTCCATAAATCAGGTAGTCCCGCGGAACCCAAGAATTATAGACCGATCACATGTTTGTCGACGGTTTATAAACTTCTTACATCCATTTTGAGAGCGAAAATTAATACACACATTGAGAAAAACTCGATTATGTCTTCCTCTCAAAATGGATGTAGGAACGGGTCCCGCGGTACTAAGGAGCTACTCCTCATCGACATGGCCATAAGCCAACAGGTTCGTCGATTTCGCAAGGATTTGTCGACATGCTGGATAGACTACAAGAAGGCCTATGACTCAGTCCCACATGCATGGCTCTTGAGAGTGCTGGAGTTGTACAAGATTGATGCAACTCTACGTACCTTCCTTGAGTCGTGCATGGGGCAATGGAGGACAGTCCTTCGCTATCCGGGGTGTCCACAGATCCAGAGGAACGATGAGCCTGTATGGATCAAACGGGGAATATTCCAGGGCGACAGCTTGAGTCCACTTTGGTTTTGCTTAGCCCTGAATCCTCTAAGCACACTGCTGGAGGATTCAGGTCTAGGCTATCGGCTGAGGAGAGGTGGTGAGGTTATATCTCACCTCCTATATATGGATGACCTTAAACTCTTTGCCCCCAACAAATTGCAACTGATGGAACTACTGAAGGTAACTGAAACTTTTAGTAGTGCCATCAGAATGGAATTTGGTGTGGACAAATGTGCAGTCATGCATGTAAAGAGAGGTGAGATTATGGAATCCGAGGGAATTCAACTCTCGGATTCCATAAACCTCAAATCCCTCTCTTCATCCGAAAGCTATAAGTATTTGGGTATGTCGGAAGCGTTAGGCATCAACACTTCTGACATGAAACAATCGTTGACGGAGCGCTTCTTTGGTCGCCTGAAGAGGTATTAATTAGTCTTCTTTCAGGCGGAAACAAGGTGCGCGCCTTCAACGGTTGGGTCATACCAGTTTTGATGTACTCTTTTGGCATACTCAAATAGACTCAGACTGAACTCGACGCCTTGGATCGACGGGTCCGTACATTGCTGACTGCAAACCGGATGCATCACCCACGATCATCGGTGATGAGACTGTACATCCCGCGGAAGTGCGGGGGTCGAGGCTTTCTGAATGCCAAGACCCTCCACAACCGCGAGGTGTGCAATCTCAGGGAATATTTTATAAAAGCCGAAGTGGGTATGCACCGAGATGTGGTCGCAGTGGACAAGGGACTCACCCCACTGTCCATGGCTAAGAGAACTGGCGCAAACCTGTAATACTAACAACCGATGGTCGCAAGGAAATATGGCGAAACAAGGAGCTTCACGGACGCTTTTATCGGGCTCTCCATGAGCCCGGTGTTGATTTCTTAGCGTCCGTATCCTGGCTACGTTTTGGTGACCTTTTCGGGGAAACTGAAGGTTTCGTCTGTGCAATTATGGATGAGGTTATCTTGACGAATAACTACCGGAGACATTATGAAGGACGGGACGGTGGACGTGTGTCGGGCATGTCACCGTCCGGGTGAGTCCATCAGACATATTATCTCTGGTTGTTCTCGTCTGGCTAACGGCGAATACTTGCACAGGCATAACCAAGTAGCCAGGATTATTCATCAGCAACTTGCTTTGCAATATAAACTTGTGGACTCTGAAGTACCGTATTACAAGTAAGTGCCCGACTCAGTTCTTGAAAATGACCATGTCACGTTGTACTGGGACCGATCTATCATTACTGACAGGACTATTGTAGCCAATAAGCCTGATATAGTGGTGATAGATCGGTTAGCGCGCCGCACAATTATAGTCGATGTTACCATTCCACATGACGGGAACCTCGTGACAGCTGAGAAAGAGAAACAAATTAAATATCTTAACTTAGCACACGAGGTTCTTGACATGTGGAATGTGGACTCGGCTGTAGTTGTGCCGATAGTCGTATCAGCCAATGGACTGATGGCCGAAAGCCTCGATCAACATCTCTCGAGGCTCTCGTTAGGCGGTTGGATCAAAGGCCTGATTCAGAAGGCAGTACTCCTCGATACGGCTCGCATCGTGAGGAGGTTCCTGTCTCTGGAGCCCTAACCACCGGTAGCTTGGACCCTGCTCCCAATATCGGCGGATCCCTATTTTATATATTTTTAAATGTTTTTTAAATTTTTGTTTTATAAAATATTTAAAAATGTATTTAATAAGAATTTAAATGAATAAAAGAAAAAAAATACAAAAAATAAAACTCATTTACTCTCTGTTTTTTATTGTGTTCACTATTTAATTCTGCCCAACTAAGTGCAAAAGCGGTATCTTAATGAAAGCGAGTTTCGAGATAATTGGAGTTATACATATATGTGAAATAATAAATACCCTTAAATAAGGTAAAACTTTATATGTTTTGAACAAGATAGCGGTAAAAGGCTTAGCTAGTTCCTTAGATGCGTATTTTACAGCTACCTGATGGCATAAAAATCAAATTTACGATGTTTTTTGAGATACCGCTTTTGCGCTTAGTACGGCAGTATTCTGATTCCATTAAAAAAATAATGCTTCTAAGAACTTCTGCATTGGAAATTCTACCAGAATCGTGATTGGTACGGCGACTGCGTAGGTTATCAAAATGGTTGCGCTCCAGTCCACGACCTGAAACAATATCACAGATAAACTTTAAAATGATACTTTATTACACCTCGTCCTCTTTCATTGGGGTAAAAAGAAAAATCTACAATATTCTACCTCAACTGAAGCGCGGCGTCCCATCTCTGGGTCGGGAACTGTATAAAACCGTGTAGGTACTACTTTTACACGGCTTTATACACTTACATATCATCACACGCACACCCCTCTTACGTCACACACTTTCAATCAGAATCTGAATCATTGCTAAGGTTCTCCATTGTAATCCATTGCTTCATATGTTCGAAAAATTTGTCTGCTCAGCAACGAAACTAACGCAATGAATGTTGTTGAACTGTCAAAATGAAAGCCTATCCTACTGATAAGCAATTACCACATTTCCTCCGGAGGCTTAGGTACAGGTGTACTCACGTTTCGCCAGAGTATTATTTTTACTAAATCCAGGCCAGCTTCTTAATGAAGCCAGACTCCGGGTGCTACGACGATATATCAGAGGCACGCAACTTAAAATACCTGGGAAAATGTGAGTGTATTACACATACACTTCAACGAATCCGCTCGATCAATAAAAGAGTGCCTTAAAATGAGTAGAGTGCCTTAAACTTAGTCATGCTCTAAGAACAAAACAACCAACCATGTCAAGTACAGAGGTGCCGTAAGCCATTGGCCTGGCCCCGATTGTCATCAAGATGCACCAGTGCAGCATCATGACTGTCATAGACAGACGGCCCAAGCTGCGCCATCCTGGCCAGCTGAAGAATCTTCTTATTGAACCTGCGAATAAAAATTGCAGGAACTTGGATTATGGTTAGAACATCAGTTCGAACCCAGCCAAGAGCTTTACTTTGTGTAAATAATTTCATCACCACTGCACTCAAAACGATGAGGGAAAACGTTAGACAAAAAATTCAAAAACGAACCCGCACTGGGCCTGCGTGGAGGATTACAGTCCATTCCCTCTTATAGAGAGGAGGCCTGTGTCCCAGCAGTGGAAATATTTAGGTGTTATGTTTGGGCTAATCTGCACGGTCATCGTTTCTAACGCTTGTTTACCGGCTTGAACTCTTGATACTGATCTGTTGACAATGTTATTGAGACCAAACAAAATAAATGACCAATTTTGGGTTGAGGCCAGATTTTTTCTAGACCTGGTTATAGTTTTGCCGCTAGACCTGGTCCCAAATGAGATATTGGTTATTTAATTCCTTTCTATTGTTGGTTATAGTAAGGAACCTTTGGAATCTGGCTGCTGCAGTCGGCAATACCAAATTAGAGAATTCTGGTACACACCACACGACTCGTACTCGGGCTCAGATACAGAGGCGTAGCTTATCGTAAACTTACCCCTCCATCTGTCAATATCACGCCAATAAACACTGAAGCGCTAAGTACTATGGGTTAGTTTTACGCCATGTTTCGTCTCTGTATCAGCCCAAGTCTCGCGTCGTGTCGTGTGGGTGGTGATGGTACCCTGTGTAGGTTATGTCGGCAGTACTCGTATCCTTACCATTGACATGAAAGAGTCCCATTAGAACTACGCCCATAAGAATGCAGAAGAAAGGTCTGTCTATCGCAGTGTGAGCCGCATTAAAGAGAGCCGAGTGCTGTCCACGTACAAACTTGCCTGTCAGTGACCACAAGAAGACCAGAGGGAAGCCTGTGTAATAGAGGTAGATGAACCACTGTAACATATAAAATAGAATTAGGTTAAGAACACCGATCAATTGACACAATAACCGACTCACAGATTGGAATTCTGGGTTTACTATTAGGAATTTCACAGTAGCTACCCGTATTTTGAATTCATGCCCGGTGTATATCAATAGGCTCGCCTCCTATTACCTGGGACCTAAAGACAACTGGGGAGATGTGGGTGTTTTCCTAGTAGGTACACTTTTGCGTAACCCTTCGCGGGAAAATAGGCACCGTGTTACAGAACGTGTGCAGTCAGCAGCAGTTGAGCAGTCTACGCAACGGGATGCTGGCCAGAGTCCGTTCCATGAAAAAGCCAACGCGAAGCATTATTTGGCGAGGTTCAAGATTTGGCAATGGCTTACAAAGTATATGTGTATTTTTTGTGCGTTGTTGGATTTTTGCATTAATTTCCATATTATGAGGTGTGCCTGTGAATACGCAGAAGAAAATTCAGAGCATGAAATCGCGCAAGGCTGCCCAACAAAGGGGCCAATTTTAATTCAGTGTCAGTTATGTTAGATAGACCTAGCTATTAATAAACTGTAAGTCTTATTACTCATAGTTTCAACAATCTAAAACAAACTTCAATGATATCTCTGAAGAGGTTTCTTTGCTGACAACATTTCAATATACAATATTTGGCGACAACTCTGCGGTCGAAAATTAAATCAAGTCTGATGCATCCTTGCCCTAAAAGCTGCCGCTTAAATGGGACTGGGCAAGTCATGTCTGCCGCATGACGGACGAACTGGCCTAATAGCACAGAACTGGACCCTTGCTACAGTGAGACGAGGATGCTACAAGTTAAGGAGACGGTTCAAGAAGTTCCGTCACAACTGGAAGTAGGAAGCGCGGTCTCGCAAACGATGGATGTCCAGGAGTGGGACTAGTAAAAAATAATGTAGGAAGTAGTGAATTAATGAAATGTTGAGCCGCAACTGAAAGCAGCAACAAAGTAGGTACCTTTGTCATTAATTTTGTTCGTTTTTTAACACGAATATCCAATGACATGGATCTAAAGGTCAAGGTAGGGTCACTACTATTTTTGGAACGATTTTAATTCATTAACCAACCATTAGGTACCTATGCCATTATGATCCCTTGTTTCCTTTATTGTGTGTTAGTTTTAATTAATTATCTAATAGAATCGTCGGTCGGCACAACATGTCTTTTTCTTCCACACTTCTCTATTAGTCGTCATCTCGATAGTCACACCCTTGCTAACTATATCATCATTCACGCAGTCAATCCATCGTATCTATGGTCTCCCTGTACTCTTATAGCCATTGACAGTCGTACTCGTGGTCGGACTCAAAACCATCCTCAAGACATTTTCCTCATTATTCCTTATCACATGCCAATACCATGACAACCGATTCCCACACAACTTTGCAGTTATCATTGCCACTTTCAAACTTCTTAATTTTTTTGCTTATTTCTGATTCTATCCATTTGTGTAACACCACACATACCTCTTAACTTTCTCATCACAGCTGTATGCAATTGCCAAATGCATAAGACAGCAGGTCTTACCATGGTTCATATATCTTTCCCCTAAGTTTAAGGGGAATGTGGGAGTCGCAGATTGTTTCCGTGACCTGCCGCCATTTCATCCATCCAGTGTTAATTCTGTGCTTAACTTTCCGATCTACTTCGCCATAGCGTTTCAAGGGTGGACCGAGAAATCGAAAGTCCGAGCAGACTGGGAGAAGCGCGCCATCAAGCGCTATGGCGCCAAAACTGGAGAGCCCGCCGAAATCGCAAAACATATATTCAAATTTGGTTCTGCTGATTTTCAAGTCAACATTCTCCAGCTTATGTCGCCAGTTCTCATCTTGCATCTTCACCGATAAGAACAATGTAGTCGGCAAGCAGCATGCACCAGGGTGCCTCTTCCTGTATGTCCGACGTCAGAGCGTCCGTGAGCAAACGAAGACATAAAGACTTAAAGCCGATCCCTGGTGCAAACCAACAGCCACATTGAACTCGTCGGTTCTGCCAGCAGCCGGTCGGACGTAGGTATGAGATTAACTGTACATACACGAATTAACTCTACATATTTCCTGGACAATCCTTTCAGTTTCAATGCCCACCATAACACATACCGAGGTATCCTATCATACACTTTCTGCAGATCAATGAACGCCTTGCACATGGTGATCATTGATCGTCCTTGTGTATACGTCTGTACTTCTCGTACTATTGGAGATGTGCAAAAGTGGCGTCCGTTGTTCCTCAATTTTGCACAAACTCAAACTGGTTCGGAGTAATCTCACTCTCCTCTCGCAGTCTTTTCTCTATTACTTTCTCCCATACCTTCATACTATGTGACATGAGCTTTATTATATCCCTCGATAGTTGTTGCAGTCCTGTACATCACTTTTATTCTTGAAGTCTTATCATTCCGAATACTAACATTTTTATTCCTGAATCCCTGTAAATGTCTCATGTTTTTTTTTTTTTTAGGAAATTAAAGTTGTTTTTCGTGTCTGTCTGTGTGAGTCGCACGCAATGGTTTTGATTTTGACCATAATTTAGAACTTTCATTCTGAATGTTTTATATGTAGTTAAATTACATTTCTCGATATCTTGTCAAGTTGTAAAAACCGTGCAAAGCCAATAATAATGAATATGTACCCACTTAAATAAATCACAATCTAATATCTAGTCGTTTAGTTATTGTTGTATTCCACAATGTCCCTTCATTGTGGAACACAACAAATAAGTAATGGGTAGCTCGCTGTCCGGTAAGAACCAAGCCCAGGTCGATGGCGTTGTGTTCCACGCGCGCCTCAAAGAGATGTCAGCACAAACCGATGGGGCCCGCAAGGGCCGATACCTGCCAGGGGTGCGGGTTTGTTCGAAAGGGATACCGCCGTCCCTGGCATACAGGCTACTGAGGGAACACGGGTGGGTTTTAGTCAGTAAAAGTCTGACACGCCCTGCTGCTCCACCCAGAGCGGGAGAAGTTATTTGATGATTTCCCACCCAAAAAAAAAATCATCACAGTTGCGCCATGTTATGTTATTAGATAGTTCTTAGGTATTGGACTGGTACTTACGCTTTCACAAATGCTACGGCTACATTGTCGCGAAAACGCGAATCTACACTAGGCGCACTCTCTGTTGCACAGAGAGACTTCCAGCGGCGGTGTGCGATGGAGACCGCGCGAAGTATTGTTCCCGTAATCGCGACATGTAGCCGTAGCATAAGTAACAGTTAGCTTCACTTACTTTATACTCAGAAAGCTTGATATTTCTCTCGTCTAGCTCAAATTGTATATGAGCCAGTATCAGACCCAAGAAGCAAGCAGGCAGAGCCCCCCAGGAAGACATGTAGAAATCCGTAAACATAGGAGTGTCTCGGCATATCCTACGTATTTGTCTAAAATCATAACAAACTGTTATCCTTCGGCTACATTGTCGACGTCGAGCGGCACTACTGTTATATAACATGTAATGATAGCAGTGTTTGTGATAAATAAATAAATGAACATTGTCTAATTAACTTCGCGCGCTTTCTCTCACGAACCACTCGACGCTATAAACAGAGAACCCGCGAAGCGTACCTAGTTCGGTTTATCGCGACAATGTAGCCGTGGCATTATAGTACATTTAGATGATAGATAAGTGGGCAAAGTCATTGTATGAGGCGGAAAAAAAAAATTACTACCCGAGTTGGAGGCGAGGGCGTAATGAAGCCGAGAGTGTCATGACAAATGCTGACGCGTGTGCCACAAATGCAAACGATGATTTTCAACAAACATGTGAGGAAGCTTTACACGAAACAGAAATTAATTGAATAAATAAAATTAATTAAGTTATTATTTCATGCGCCTAGCCTTCACGTTTTGAAGAAGCGGCAAGGTCTAGAAGCTGCCAAACAAAAGAATAATAAAAAAGTTTAACTAGAAGTAGGTACACCTCTGCCTATCATCATTTCAGCCGGAAGACGTCCACTGCTGGACATAAGCCTCCCCCAATTTGGGGGGGCTTGCCATAATCGCCACGCTTGGCAAGCGGGTTGGCGATCAGTATGGTGGTAAAATGCGTAGAGAACGCCGCTGCCCATTCTCAAGTATGTCCCTTAGTCGCCTCCTACGACACCCACGGGAAGAGATGGGATGATGCTATTCTTTGCGTCCGGCACCACACGGTACCTCTGCCTATACCTCCGGGGAAACCAGGTTATTTTACTTTATTATATACTCTGAATACTCACTCAGGTAACATGGCGTTTACAAATGCTTTATAATCCTTGATATACGCAACGACGGCAGTCAGCAGACATGATGCGATGAACAAAACTACATAGAGACTGACAGCCAGACGACGGCGACGCCAGAGCAGAAGGGTGAAGGTACATGCCAGGATATACATGTGCATGTTTACGGCCAGGAACCTGACGATTATAAAACACATTTGATTAACTGACGTTTTGACTAGGTTGCCCTCGCTGAACGAGTCTACATGGCGTGATCGTTCTAGTCCATTTTGAATCATTAGTTACTTAATTAGCCCAGACACATAAATTAAATACATTATTGATATTCGTCCAAAAATACAACCCTTGACACAAACTAAAACCTCTACAAAGTGAATAATAGTACATTATGGTACAAGTGTGTAACGTTGGTGATTATCGCTGAGGCGCCATTGAGACCCGAGCCGTTCGGCGAGGGTCTTAAGAGAGCCGAGGACGATAATCATCAATACACACGTGTATCATACGACGTTTTTCAAAACACTTGCGAAGAAAAGAATACTACAAAATCATCATCATCATCATCATCGTCATCGTAATCGTCATCGTCATCGTCATCGTCATCGTCGTCATCGTCATGTCATCGTCATCGTCAACGTCATCGTCATCATCACCGTCGTCATCGTCATGTCATCGTCATCGTCATCGTCATCGTCATCGTCATCGTGATCGTCATCGTCAACGTCATCGTCATCGTCATCATCGTCATGTCATCGTCATCGTCATCGTCAACGTCGTCGCCGTCGCCGTCATTATCGTCGTCATCGTCATCGTCATGTCATCGTCATCATCATCGTCATCATCATCATCGTTGTTTTTAAGAACAAAGCAACTCAACCAATTAAAAAACAACCTATAACTCACTAAGAACAAAGCAACTCAACCAATTCTATAACTCACTAGTGAATAATAGTAGTGAAAAAGTCACAGTTTGATAATAGGTGTCATTATGTGCCTAATTGCAGTGAAATTAGAGCCATTTTATGAGCAAGTGTGTTGAAATAGTACATTATGGTACAAGTGTGTAACGTTGGTGATTATCGCTGAGGCGCTATTGAGACCCGAGCCGCTAGGCGAGGGTCTTAACAGAGCCGAGGACGATAATCATCAATACACACGTGTATCATACGACGTTTTTCAACACACTTGCGAAGAAAATAATACTACACAATCATTATCATCATCATCATCGTCATCATCATCGTCATCGTCATCGTCATCGTCATCGTAATCGTCATCGTCATGTCATCGTCAACGTCAACGTCATCGTCATCATCATCGTCGTCATCGTCATCGTCATGTCATCATCATCGTCATCGTCATGTCATCGTCATCGTCATGTCATCGTCATGTCATCGTCATCATCATCGTCAACGTCATCGTCATCATTGTCATCATCGTCGTCGTCATCGTCATGTCATCGTCATCGTCATCATCACCGTCGTCATCATCATCATCATCATCATCATCATCATCATCGTTTTTTTAAAGAACAAAGCAACTCAACCAATTAAAAAACAACCTATAACTCACTAAGAACAAAGCAACTCGACCAATTCTATAACTCACTAGTGAATAATAGTAATGAAAAAGTCACAGTTTGATAATAGGTGTCATTATGTGCCTAATTGCAGTGAAATTCATTCATTTTATGAGCAAGTGTGTTAAAAATATATTTATTGGGCCTCTAAGTATAATAAGAAGTTGTAGGTCTGTAATATTTTAATCAAAGCATCGTCGCGGCAGGGGACGGGCAATGAAAACACCATACAGACAAGGCTCCGTAATAATGAATGAAGGTATGCTATTGTAAAAAGGTTAAAATTGAGCCGTCTTGTGACCTAGCAAAAGTAGATTTGATCGCGATAAGTAGCGACATCTGTCGTGGGAATTTGAAAGCAAGGTCACAGTTGTCAGCGTTGGTATATATGATGGCTTTGGTGTCTTTATAGCAAATTAATTACGAGGTAAATAATTAAATAATATACATATACAAACGCACATAATTTCCCACATTTAATATAAAAAACAATGACAAATTAATGACAGATACAAATCGATATGAATATCGATAACGTCGGTGAAAGAATATTCCAGAAACTGACAGATTGGTTTTCGAAAAGGAAAGGAGGGGTTTCCGCATTGACGATCGAGGACTCGCTCGAGCCGGAGGATCTGGATGGATGGCCAGCAAGGATCTGGATGTGCCCAAATAACCGTATGGGGTTTTGTTAAATCAAGTAGGAGCTGAATCCTATGAGTATTCAACCATTATCTATGTTCTTGCTGTATAGCCTCTAGCCTAGGTCTTACATGTGTGTTCTGATACGTGGGCGTTGTTACAGGTCTGGCGTTTGCCAGCCTTTTAAGATTGGTGCCTATGCGCGATTAAGTTAATGCCTGGGTGTTGCACCGTGGGTTTGATTGATTTGGAATTCATCGGAGCGCAGGCGGCTTTAAGGTTAGCCCTTGTGGTGCGGTCTTCGAATTTCAAGAAAGCCTTACCTAGCCGAATCCCGGTGTTGATGGAAGTTCGCCACTCCAGGTACCTAACGAAAGCGTCACCATGTTCGACCGTAGGCCACGTTCACGTGTGTACCTACCCAGGATTATCCTGTGTACGATGCCAAGGGACTTAATCCCGTCAACTAGGAATTTATACTGAGAGAACACTGATTTGATTTTAGACATAGTGTCCTAATTTAACCTATGAGAGAGTTAGCTATTGTAGGAACTAGGTGATCAGACCAGTTGTTATAGGATATTGTATCTCGGGTTTGCTTTGCATAATTGTTATTTACCCCTTATGAGCACAATCCAAATAGGTAGATACCTACTTGTACGATTGAGCTAGAAGTTGTTAACTCGTTTATCTCACGGACTCGCTATAGCGACTCTGAGAAATGGAAATTGTCATAGTCTCATGCTGGCGTACACCAATACAATTAGGACCGGAGACTAATCGTATGGGTGTATGCCCAGGAGTTTGGGAAAGATACATATTGGTTGGGTGGCTCGCCACATTATTCGGATGTGTAATTTAATTTTAGGTTTATTCTAATAAACTTTGTATCATGTGAGAAAGTACCTAGGTACTTGTTTAATTAAATCTTTCCCAACAGATTATCTATACCCTATAAATTTACTGTTAGTCTGATAGTTTCTAAGAGTCTTTTAAAACCCGTTAGCCGGCTGACAGTCTAGACACAGAATGGTGACGAGTTCCCAAAAAAGGATCCTGTTAACATCCTTTGTGTTTGTACGCGGAGGATGCCAGCAGGACCCTATAAAAATTGTGTGTTCTCACCAGGTCGGAGCCACGCAGTAATTACCGGAGTCCACAATGTTGTTTATGAGGAATACATGAGACCAGAACTTCGTCTTACAGGCTTCGCTCTCCAGGCCTATCGTGGTAGAGACAAGAGGGCCATCCCGGGAATCCAACCACCAGGTCGCTCCGTAGCCCACGATCAGAAGGTGCACTGGAGTTATCCTAGAAGTTAAGTTTAAAATCCGATTGAATAAAGCATGTCCTGCCGTACTGAAAACCAGACGACAGTTGTAACACTTGAACAGCGGAAAGAAGAAGCAGCAGGGTAGTACGCGAAATTCAAATTTTCTTACGGTTTAGGGTTCCGTACCTCAAAAACTAAAAAAGGAACCCTTATATGATCACTCTCTTGTCCGTCTGCCTGTCCGTGAAAATCAGTGGTGACACCACTGATTTTCTCAGGAACGGGTGGACCTAGCAAGTTGAAAATACCAGATCCGGTCTATTAGTCCCTATTAGTTGTACAAAAATCAAGGTCCCAAGTCAACACGATAAAAAGATATGGGTAAATTTAGATTTTCGCGAAAACTTCTAAGGAACAAAATTTACCTTAATTTTCAACTTTTTTTATTTTTCGGCATTTTTCCTTTAATTGTGCTGTAATAAATTAATTTTAACAAAAATTAACAATTCTAGGTCAACCGGAAGTACCCTATAGGTTTTGAGTCGAACCCCTATATAGGAGTTCCCATATGTATAATAGGATAAGGTAAATTTTGGTCTTACAAGTTCGCGAAAATCTAAATTTGCCTATATATTTTTATTATGGCAGAATAATGGGTAGGTACGGAACCCTCGGCGTACGAGTTCGACTCGCACTTGAAAGGTTTTTTTTTATATTGCAGGTTTTTCAAATTGTAATTATTAACTGCCCTGTAAATTACAAAAAAAAAGTAAGTAAATTCGAATTTCGCAGGCAACAAAATCAAAATCGAAAGACATTTATTCAAACTAGGCTGAGAGTTAGCACTTTTTGAAACTCAAAAATAACATAAAGCAGTCCCACAAAACGCCCGCTTTTCACCACTTCCTAGTGCTTTCGCTGGGAAGAAGAAGTGGCGCAACCAACTCCCCAGCAGCACAGTTGTCTGTAAAGTTTGAAGAACTTGATTCCATTAAATGGTAAGTAGCTAAGTAATTAACATTATTAAACACAACACAAAATTTAAAAAAAAAATTGCCATATGTCAGCTAGCAGACGCCAATTTACCAAAAAACAATTGAAAACTTCACTCAAGCAGAAATAAATAGTAAAAACAAAAACTTAAACAGAACTTAAAACCTCAATTAAATCCTCCAGGCATAAAGGGCGTGCCCGCTTACATATGCAATAAATGCTACATTATGTTCACTCAGTATAACTAAAAGTAACAAATGTTAAAACCTTCAGAGTAAATTAAATAAACAGTTCATCATCATTTCAGCCGAAAGCCGTCCACTGTTGGACATAGGCCTCCCCAAATGTGGGGGGTTTGCCATAATCGCCACGCTTGGCAGGCGGGTTGGCAATCGCAGTATGGTGGTAAAATGCATAGAGAACGCTGCTGCCCATTCTCTAGTAAGTCCCTTATTCGCCTTCTACGACACCCACGGGAAGAAATGGGATGGTGCTATTCTTTTACGCCCGGCGACACATACGGGACAAATAAACAGTTACTAAATACTATTAACATTTTCAAATTTACCTAGGTCAGCAAGACAACCAGTTGCCACAAGCAGCACCCGTTCACGATCATAACGCAAAGACCAGCCATTATCCCCCTCGCAATATAAGAGGGAAGGAGGTAACCTGACCCCGATGCTACCGCAAGCAGTGACATCGCCATATTAGACCTTAGCGCATCCCCACTGAATATAACTAGGTCAAGGAGTATAGTCTATAAGCACCTTATAACTCGTTTCATGATACATAGCGGCAGCAAATGAAGGCCGAGCTCGTGTTTTTGAGAGTATATCAAGAGGTTGTAGCCGGTAAGGAAGCAGGACATCATCACGAAACCTTGGATAAGCGCCGATCCGTTCGCAAAGAAAACGCCATCAATTCTTTGTGTCGCCTGCATGGATGAAGATTAATACGTAGTTAAGGTTAAATTCTACAAAATATTGATAAAGCCAGTCTGAAAGCAGATGGCGGGATGAATTACACTGAAAACTTTCAAAGTAAGTTAGAAACTAATAGGTTTGGCTCGTAACAGATCGATTATCAACATCATTTCCGGCGAGAGACGTCCACCGCTGGACATAGGCCTCCCCCAAGCACTGCCACTTCGACCGGTTCTGTGCTTCTCGCACCCATCGGATTCCTGCGGCATCCACAAAATTTTCGGCTATCTATAGGTTCGAGTCATGTAGACGGCCAGCCAATGGTCAAGAGTATGCATC
>CATLJQ010000032.1:0-42639 GCA_949987655.1 Polymixis flavicincta | reverse complement strand
TTCCTGGAGACACAGTCGGACAAGTGTCTGCGCACCCTGTTCGAGTTAAGCAGGCGATTGAAGAACCTGGAGACAAGGCCAAAAACGACCCTGGCCGGAAAAAGTGACACCACGCCTACAACATCCAAAACTCCGGGATCAATCCTGGAAAGGCTGGAAGAGGTGGAGTCAAACATAAGGTTACAGCTAAAAGACCTTGAAGAAAAAGTCGAAAAGGGCCTCCGCGACTCAACTTTAGACCGCGCCGAAAACGGTGCCGACATTATCGACAAGGTCTGCGATAAAATTGACAAGGTCGGCGAAAAGATCGACGCGGCAAAAGCGAGTATAGACTACACGGAAGAAGGGGTGAAGGTCGTGGCTCGTGCCGCGGTGGCCCTTGAGGAGGGGATCAATAACGTTGCCAGTGTGGTCGCATCCCGGTCGGATCGAATAGAGGAGACCATAAGGGAGATCCCATGCGAGCCAAATATTGGCCCCCATACTTATGCCAACGTCACAGCAGCTAAACCCGGGCGTCGGCCGGCACTCCACTCGATGGCGGTCACCTTGGAAGGAAGCCAGGAGACAGCGGACGAGGTACTCGCCAGGGTGAAGAAGGCGGTCGACGCCAGGGTAACGGGTCTAAAAGTTAACAAAGTACGAAAGGCCAAAAATCAGACGGTCATACTGGGATGTGACTCAGAGGCGGAGCTCAAGAGAGTCAAGGACAGGATCGACAGCAGAGGAGAGGGACTGAGAGCGGAACCTATGAGAAATAAAAACCCGCTCGTTGTGTTAAAAGACGTCTTTCTCGACAGTGACGATGAAGAGATGATTAAAGCAATCTACGCTCAGAATGACGAGTTATTTAGAGAATTGGACCAGGAAGAATTAGAAATAACAATCAAATACAAGAAAAGGACTAGAAACCCCAAGACGGCACACGTGGTCGTCCAAGTCAGGCCCAAAGTATGGCAGAGGATGACGGAGGCTGGGGCTCTGTACCTTGACCTACAAAGGGTCAGGGTGGAGGACCAATCGCCGCTCATCCAATGCACAAAATGCTTGGCATTCGGACACGGCCGGAAATTTTGTACCGAGAGTGCGGACAGGTGCAGTCACTGCGGAGGACCGCATCTGCGCGAGCAGTGCGTGGATTTTGTTGCGGGGAATGAACCGCAGTGCTGCAACTGCCTGCACTCAAAGCTCAAGAGGACCGACCATAACGCATTCAGCGTGGAGTGCCCGGTCCGCAAGAAATGGGACTACCTGGCTCGGACGACGACGGCGTATGCCTAATCTTCATAAACAGCCCTATAGATATAAAAAATGTATAATAAATATACAGGCATATATCAAAAACCCACACAAGACATCAAACACACAGCCCAAACAACACTCAAAAATGTCAAGAAAAATAAAAACCTTAGCTCAAGAAATGACAATAAATAATTATAACCTAAGTGTATATATTTATATTATTGCCGCAAAATTAAGGAATATAAATGCAATAAAACGGAAGAAATTCACCCCCGAAAGAAAACCCATAGACACCCAACTAGAAAAAATTAGCATAAATAAACCAATAATAGGTATTAAATAATGTATATTTATACTTTATTGCTTGAAAAAGTTCAACACAAATTAAAATACAGCCAATAGTAAAATACATGAAAACATATAAATAGGTCCAATCCCTAAGTCCCAAATTCCCAAAACCTGAACTCAAACCTTAACCCTATGCCATGAAAAATGGAAAATAAGTACCTACCTGGGCTACAGAGAATAAGTGAACTAAAAACACATTGTTAGAAAAATAAAAAGGATAAATTAATAAATAGGTAAAGTATATAAGTTGTGTAAATTACAGACATGTAAAACTGGTTAAAGGAAAGAACATGTAAGATATCAAAAACACAAACAGAAATGTACAAAAATATGAATACAATTGTTAACTACCTTTAAAACGCTAATAAATAAGAACGCAAATGTTTTAAGATAAAGTAGTAAATAGAAATTATAAAAATAAGAGTAATGTATAAGTAAACTTAGAAATAAGGTAACATGTCGACACAAAAATGATAATAAAAATAAGATGTATACTCAATACCCCTAAAATAAAAAAGTCTAAAGAAAGTAGATAGAATAGCGGGAGTCCCACCCGGCAAGGTATGAAAAGGATGGAAAATAGAAAGAACAGTATGAAGTATATAAGTGCGAGAGGAATAAATGATAGAATTGGAATGAATGAGAAAATTAGAACACTAAGATCCCGTTGTATCCATGAACGGGGAAAAGCAAAATTTCTAAAAAAAAAAAAAAAAAAAAAAAAAAAAAAAAAAAAAAACCTAACCTAACCTAACCTAACCTAACCTAACCTAACCTAACCTAACCTAACCTAACCTAACCTAACCTAACCTAACCTAACCTAACCTAACCTAACCTAACCTAACCTAACCTAACCTAACCTAACCTAACCTAACCTAACCTAACCTAACCTAACCTAACCTAACCTAACCTAACCTAACCTAACCTAACCTAACCTAACCTAACCTAACCTAACCTAACCTAACCTAACCTAACCTAACCTAACCTAACCTAACCTAACCTAACCTAACCTAACCTAACCTAACCTAACCTAACCTAACCTAACCTAACCTAACCTAACCTAACCTAACCTAACCTAACCTAACCTAACCTAACCTAACCTAACCTAACCTAACCTAACCTAACCTAACCTAACCTAACCTAACCTAACCTAACCTAACCTAACCTAACCTAACCTAACCTAACCTAACCTAACCTAACCTAACCTAACCTAACCTAACCTAACCTAACCTAACCTAACCTAACCTAACCTAACCTAACCTAACCTAACCTAACCTAACCTAACCTAACCTAACCTAACCTAACCTAACCTAACCTAACCTAACCTAACCTAACCTAACCTAACCTAACCTAACCTAACCTAACCTAACCTAACCTAACCTAACCTAACCTAACCTAACCTAACCTAACCTAACCTAACCTAACCTAACCTAACCTAACCTAACCTAACCTAACCTAACCTAACCTAACCTAACCTAACCTAACCTAACCTAACCTAACCTAACCTAACCTAACCTAACCTAACCTAACCTAACCTAACCTAACCTAACCTAACCTAACCTAACCTAACCTAACCTAACCTAACCTAACCTAACCTAACCTAACCTAACCTAACCTAACCTAACCTAACCTAACCTAACCTAACCTAACCTAACCTAACCTAACCTAACCTAACCTAACCTAACCTAACCTAACCTAACCTAACCTAACCTAACCTAACCTAACCTAACCTAACCTAACCTAACCTAACCTAACCTAACCTAACCTAACCTAACCTAACCTAACCTAACCTAACCTAACCTAACCTAACCTAACCTAACCTAACCTAACCTAACCTAACCTAACCTAACCTAACCTAACCTAACCTAACCTAACCTAACCTAACCTAACCTAACCTAACCTAACCTAACCTAACCTAACCTAACCTAACCTAACCTAACCTAACCTAACCTAACCTAACCTAACCTAACCTAACCTAACCTAACCTAACCTAACCTAACCTAACCTAACCTAACCTAACCTAACCTAACCTAACCTAACCTAACCTAACCTAACCTAACCTAACCTAACCTAACCTAACCTAACCTAACCTAACCTAACCTAACCTAACCTAACCTAACCTAACCTAACCTAACCTTTTTTTTTTGTTTTTTTTTGATTACGGGGGGAAATCCTCATGGATGTCCTCCGCCCCGGGGAGGGCGGAGGGGTCTGTCAGACTCTTACTGACTAAAACCACCCCGGTGTTCCGTCTCTCACTTACGCCGGGGATCACGGGAACTAGTAAGTCTTCCGCGATCCCCGACTAGTGCCGGCCCGCCTATGCGGGCCACCTCGCGATAGGGGGGGAGTGAGGTGTTAAACTCCCCCCCACATCAAAGAGAGGCGCGCGTGGAACACTACGCGCCGCCATCTCGGGTCCTAAGAAGTAGGGGGTGACGGATTCCCCAGTCCGTCGCCCCTGGACCCATTTAGGGGGGCTGGAAGAGGGCGTTGTCCGCCCTCCGCCGACGCCCGGTGCGTCTGCTGCGGATCGGGTTAGCAGAAGCGATCTCCCGCTCCCTCTCCGCAGCCTCCTTCTGCGAGATGACTGTTTCGCAGAAGGACACCACCGCGTCCCAGGACTCCTCGCTGTCGACCATCGAGTCGACAACGGCCGGCAGCGACAGGTCACTGCCTACTCCTGAGATGAGGGCACGGCGTGGCTCCGTCCAAGCGGCACACTCTGCCAGCGTGTGCCACGCCGTGTCCTCCCGACAGTCGACGCAGTGGTGACACCGAGCGTCCGGCTCCCTGTTTATGCGACACAGGTACTTCCCGAAGCAACCATGCCCCGAGAGCACCTGTGTCACCCGAAACGACAGGGAGCCGTGCCTCCTCCCGAGCCAGCGCTCGAGTACTGGCCGGATCGCCCCGATGGTGGCGGAGCCGGCGGTAGGGCGTGAAAGCCTGTCCCGCCATTCCACCACCAGGGCTGCGCGAAGCTGTGACCGACGCAACTCCAAATGTCGCGGCGTCAGCCACTCGCCCCGCGCCCTCGAGTCCTCGCGCCACCGATGCAGCGACGCGAGTACCTTCGCCTCGAGGTCCCACGGTGGGGATCCGGCCAGTACGCAAGCCGCCTCGTAGGAGATCGTGCGATATCCCCTTATGACTCTGACGGCCATAGCTCGCTGCGGTTTCCGCAAGACAGCGATGCTGCCGGCCGTCAGGTCAGCCGCCCAGATCGGGGCCCCATACAGGGCCATCGATCGCACGATCCCCACGTAGAGCCGCCTACAGGCGGCGCTCGGGCCCCCCAGATTGGGAAGCAGCGTTGACAGCGCCCCAGCCGCGCCCAACAACTTGGGCGCCAGCCGCTGGAAGTGGGGTCCGAAATCCCACCGGCTGTCGAGCACCAATCCCAGATACTTCATGGTGGACTCGACAGCAATTCGGGACCCCCCGACCACGATGTGTGATCCCGGTGGCGGCGCCCGCCGGGGGCCATGAAAGACCATGGCCTCCGACTTGTTGAGGGCCACATCCAGGCCAAGGCGCCGTATGCGGGTCACCACCTGTGACACCGCAGCCGTCGCCAGCAACGCTGCCTCCCTGTACGAGCTCCCCCGGGCCGTGACCAGCGTGTCATCTGCATAACACGTCAGGTCCACGCCCGGCTGGAGCTCGCCCCTCAGCACCCAGTCGTACCCGATGTTCCACAGGAGCGGTCCCACGACCGAACCCTGTGGAACACCGCACGACATGCGGCGCTGGTTTCCGCCATCACGTCCCATGTAGGTGACACACCTATCCGCCAGATAGGCCCCAACGATGCGGCGGAGGTACGGAGGCACCCGATGGTACTGCAGTGCCTCCCGGATGCAGCTCCAGGGCAGGGTGTTGAAGGCGTTGGAAATGTCCAAGGACACCGCCAACATCACCCCACCCCGGGACACAGCTTCCTCCGCCAGGACTCTCACCCGCGATATCGCGTGGATGGTGGAGCGCCCGTGCCGAAAGCCAAACTGGCTCTCGGCTAGGTCAGGCCCCTCTCTGCTTAAGTGGCCGACGAGGCGGGCGGCGATAATCCGCTCAAACATCTTACCCACCTCGTCGAGCAGCACTATGGGCCTGTACGCGGACGGCGAGTCCGCGGGGCGCCCCACCTTCTTGAGCAAGACCAGACGACCAGCTTTCCACAAAGTGGGAAACTGGCCCTGCTCAAGGCACGCGGTGTAGAGTCCTCTCAGTTGGGGCTCTAGCTCCTTCAGAGCGAGGGCTAGCACGATGCCGTGAATACCATCGGGCCCCGGAGCCACGTTCTTGGCCCGGAGCCGCATCACGGCCGCCCTCATCTCTGGCTGTGTCACCTCTGGGACGTTGATGGCGACCTCTTCGGTAGGCTCTGCGGCTGTGGGCAAAGCCATCGGCGGCGGAGTGTGCTCCGCTCTAGCCGGGAAGAGCGCTGCGACCACATCTTCCAGCAGCTCGGGTTGAAGACTCTCCGTGAGTGGAGGCGCCGCGGCTCGAAGTTTCCCTCGAACCGCACGATACGGGCGCCCCCACGGATCTCCGTCGAGAGTCTCCAACATCTCCTCCCTGGCTCGCGTCCTCGCTTCGCCGATGGCCAACCACAGAGCCTCCTTAGCCGCGCGGTACACCTCATACAGCGCGGCTTCTTCGTCAGGGACCCGACGACGTCGCCTCCGGTATCGGGTGTACTGGCGTCTGACCGCCACGCACTCGACACGTAATCGCGCGATCTCGGCAGACCACCAGTACACCTGGCGCCTTCCCGATTGCGTGTGGACGCGGGGCATGGACGCGTCGCTGATTTGCGTCATCGCCCCGCGAAACCACAGCGCCTCCTCTTCGACGTCGACGGGTCCAACCGTCGCCGACTCCCGGATCCAGGCCTGGACAATAGCGGCCTCCTCGAGAACTTCCCTGTCGATGCGCTTACGCGCCCAGCGCAACCTAACCTAACCTAACCTAACCTAACCTAACCTAACCTAACCTAACCTAACCTAACCTAACCTAACCTAACCTAACCTAACCTAACCTAACCTAACCTAACCTAACCTAACCTAACCTAACCTAACCTAACCTAACCTAACCACGCCGACCTTTTACACAGTAAGAGGCGGTGTAGTATACAAGAGCCATGTGGACGTCACGGCATGTTCGCTCGACCTATTTGACCTGGTAGAAGACTGGCGGGTCGACACAGGCGTAACGAGCTCGGACCACAATACAATCATATTTAATGTTAAAGTTAAAAAGGAAAAAGGGATAAGCATAATAAGAACAACAAGGAAATATAATACTAAGAAAGCTAATTGGGAGAAATTTAAAAATAAAATGGGGGAATATAAAATAGAAAATAATATAAATCTAGACAGTATTAATGGGGTGGGCAGTAAGCATGATTTGGAAAATTTAATAATAACATATCAAAATTTAATTAAAATAGCTTGTGATGAGGCCATTCCTAAAACAAATAGTAAAGTCAAAATTAAAATTCCATGGTGGACCGAGGAGCTAGTTACGTCGAGGAAGGAAGTCGCAACAAAGAAGAACCGCATCCGCAACGCCGCACCGGTCCGGAGAGCGATGGTCGTCGACGAGTACCTGAAAGCAAAAGAAGAATATGAGTGCCAAGCCAAGAAAGCCCTGGTATCCAGTTGGAAAAACTTCTGCGAAAGACAAGACGGAGAAGGCCTATGGGAGGGCATTTATAGAGTTATCAGGGGAACCACCAGGAGACAAGAAGACTTGACCCTAATGAACGATGGTGCATTTCTCAACCCACAGGAATCGGCAGCCTTGCTCGCCGACACATTTTATCCAAAGGACACAGCGGAAAAGGACAACGCAGACCACAGGCTCATTAGAGAAGCAGCCAGACGGGTAAATGAATGGCGACATGATGAATACCATGACCCACCATTTACACCGCTGGAGTTGAAGACAGCCGTGGGACATTTTAACCCAAAGAAAGCCCCCGGAATCGATGGATTTACGTCGGACATCTGCAGTCGAGCGATCTACCAGGACCCGGACGCTTTCCTTGCCCTATACAACAAATGCCTAGAACTGGCGCATTTCCCGGACATCTGGAAAGAGGCAACGGTGGTGGTCCTCAGAAAACCGGGCAAGGAAAATTACATGAACCCCAAATCGTATAGGCCGATAGGTCTTTTGCCTGTTCTGGGGAAGGTCCTGGAGAGGATGGTAGTGGCGAGGATCAAGTGGCAGCTTGTGCCGCGGCTTAGTACTCGTCAGTTTGGCTTTATGCCCCAGAGGAGCACCGAGGACGCCCTCTATACGCTAATAAAGCATGTGCAGGACAAGTTGAGGCTGAAGAAGCTAATTGTCCTGGTGTCATTGGATATAGAGGGTGCCTTCGATAGCGCCTGGTGGCCGGCAATTAAGGTCAGGCTGGCTGAGGAAAACTGCCCGGTTAACATTAGAAGGCTACTTGATAGCTACCTCGACTGCAGAAAAGTAAGAGTGAGGTATGCCGGGGAGGAATGCACGAGAGAGACAAATAAGGGCTGTGTCCAAGGGTCAATTGGTGGTCCCATATTGTGGAACCTGCTACTGGACCCGCTTCTGCAAGATCTGGAAGGAAAGGGATACTTCGTGCAGGCCTTTGCAGACGATGTTGTCTTGGTAGTCGATGGCGACACAGCGGCTGAAGTCTCCAGAACTGCCAATGCAGCCCTCGCCCGTGTTCAGAGTTGGGGCGTCAGAAATAAGCTTAGGTTTGCACCGCACAAAACCAGTGCGATGTTAATAACCAACAAGCTTAAGTACGACACCCCAATTCTGAGCATGGCCGGGGTCAACATTGGTATGGTCAGGAGTATGAAGCTGCTAGGGCTCACCATAGACGACAAACTAACGTTCAACGAACACACTAAGAACATCTGCATAAAGGTGGCGGAAATATACAAGCAACTGGCGCGTGCGGCGAAAGTAAGTTGGGGACTTAACAGGGAGGTCATACACATTATATATACAGCTACAATTGAACCTATAGTTACGTACGCGGCTGGAGCCTGGGCCCCCGCTACGAAAAAGCTGGGGATACGGAAGAAGCTAGGCTCTGTCCAACGAGGTTTCGTCCAGAAGCTCTGCAAGTCTTACCGTACAGTCTCACTAAACTCTGCACTGGTGCTGGCTGGGATACTACCTTTAGACCTCCGAATACAAGAGGCAGCAGCTCTGTATGAGGCAAGGAAAGGGTCGTCCCGGTTTGTGCCAGGAGACAGGGTTATTGAGAGTATGGTAAGATTTGCAGAAACATCTCACCCTGCCAAGCAAATGCCCTTGGAGTTCACTTGCCTGGCGGACCAACAGCTTGTGGACAGCCATAATGTGCAGGCAGTGCGAATATTCACTGACGGCAGCAAGATTGAGGGGAAGGTTGGAGCTGCATTATCCTTGTGGGATAATGAAGGCGAAATCCAGAACCTCAAGCTTAGCCTAGCCGCGTACTGCACTGTCTACCAGGCGGAACTCCTGGCCATTTGCAAAGCAACGGATCAAATCCTCAAGCGAAAAGAGACGAGTTATGGCGTGTACAGTGACTCAATGTCAGCATTGCAGACGCTTGCATGCCATGGCTCCCTCCACCCCCTGGCGGTCCGCGCACGGGCAAATTTAACTCGGGCGTTGGACCAGGATAAAGATGTATCTTTCTTTTGGGTCAAGGCCCATGCAGGATTGCCGGGGAATGAGCGAGCGGACGAGCTGGCGAAGGAGGCAGCGTTGTCGTCACGGAGGAAGCCGGACTATGACCAGTGTCCGGTGTCATTCATCAAGCGTCAAATCCGTTTGGATTCGCTTGATGAGTGGAACCGGAGATACGTGTCTGGCGAGACGGCCTCGGTGACGAAAATGTTTCTTCCGGACGCCGTAGCTGCCTACCGTATTGTACAACGGGTGAGGCCAACAGGCATGCTCACGCAAATATTAACAGGGCACGGTGGGTTCTCGGAATACCTAAACCGCTTTAAGTGTAAAGAGAGCCCGTCGTGTCTTTGTGATCCCAATATAGCGGAATCAGTCCCACACCTCATATTGGACTGTCCAATCTACGCAAGAGAACGGTACAACCTAGAACAACAAATAGGTAAAAGTTTACAAAGAGAAACCGTAGGGGAAGTAATGCTGAGCAAAAGTAGAAACGAGCTAATAGCCTACTGTGAGAAAATAGCCCAAAAAGTTATAGAAAGAAATAGAACAAGATGAAAAAACTATGTTTCATATTATATTGTAAATATAGTAAAAGTAACATAGGAAAATAGTGTATTAAAAATTGTGAAATAGATTAAGCAGTATGTTAAAACGGTTAGATCAATATGAAGTAGTATTAAGTTATATGATAAGTAACCTAAGTAGTAATGAATAACTAGAAGCTAATAATAATAAAGCATAAATTTGTAAAAGTAGTTTAAGATCAATATGTATTATGAAAAAGAAGTGAGTTCAACGATGTAAATAAAACAACCTGTGTATTAATACCCTAAATATAAGATATACAATACATAAAGTAGAAGAATAGGAAAGGTAGTTAAAGTGGGAGTCCCACCCACAGGATAAATGGAGATGGATAAAAGAAAGATAAAGTATGTAGCATGGAAGTACGAGAGGCATGTAAGCGAGAACTGGTATGGAAAAGTTTTTATCGATACAGAATAGGCGCCAATTATGTTGGCGGAACTAGTCCGGAAAAAAAAAAAAAAAAAAAAAAAAAAAAAAAAAAAAAAAAAAAAAAACCTAACCTAACCTAACCTAACCTAACCTAACCTAACCTAACCTAACCTAACCTAACCTAACCTAACCTAACCTAACCTAACCTAACCTAACCTAACCTAACCTAACCTAACCTAACCTAACCTAACCTAACCTAACCTAACCTAACCTAACCTAACCTAACCTAACCTAACCTAACCTAACCTAACCTAACCTAACCTAACCTAACCTAACCTAACCTAACCTAACCTAACCTAACCTAACCTAACCTAACCTAACCTAACCTAACCTAACCTAACCTAACCTAACCTAACCTAACCTAACCTAACCTAACCTAACCTAACCTAACCTAACCTAACCTAACCTAACCTAACCTAACCTAACCTAACCTAACCTAACCTAACCTAACCAATTAGAATTTGAAATTTTTATCTCGGATTTCGACGCGGTTTTCGACGCTATCAACTTTAATTAGGCTCTGTCCTACCTTTTTATCGATCACAATCCATCTGTCTTCATAAAAAGTGCTAAAATGCAATTTTCGTAATTTTCAGTTTTAATTAATACAATAATCTCGTTTTTCTAAAATTCCTTGTATATAATTAGTTTCTGTTTTCGCTATAAATTACTTACCTGCCATACCTCGGGGCTGGACCGTGTAGCGCGTTCAGATCTGCCGGTTGGAGGGCCAAAATAATCGATTTTCGTATTTTCGTAGTACAAAATCACGTTTTTTTACCTTAAATTCAAAATTTTGTACCGGACCTATCGTCCATTTCACCGTCGTTAGTTAGGCCGCGCGCGGACGCGTGTTTTGACACCTCACACGCGTGTCTAGCTGCAAAAAAGTGAAAAAATTTTGCCCGCCCACCCGCCCTATAGCAGCAGGGTAGAGAATCTTGGTGAATATTACCAAAAAATTTTAATCGCTTTTTATTGCACCCGGCTGCTTTTAAAGCTGTCCGAAGTCAAACACGATGAAAACACCCATCCCTTAGCCTTTAGAGACGTATTTAATCAAGTCGGAATGAAATTGAGCCAATAGAAAATGGCCTTACTGCATTCACCCCCCCGTTCTATCATTCCTCCACCCCCTATCAAAACGCCTCTCCTCCCCGCTGACTCGTCAGAGGTCATCAGCGTGGAATCATGCATCTCCGTCATAAGCAGACTTGCCGAATGCATCAAAACTTCCGTTAACGAGAGCAAAAGTGTCACGGCCGGCAATAAAAAGACTATTGCGTTGGCGTCGGATGAAATACGCATAGCGATATCAAAGCTCCCCAACTTTGCTCGCCCTCTTAGCGATGAACTCGGCCACGAAGGTGAACCACCATCTTACATCGGCGACCTGAAAAATGATATCATCACTAGTGTTAAGGCAGAAGTCCAAGAGATGAAAAACCTCGTCAGAACAGATGATGATAACGAGGTACTCAAAAAAGAGATAGCGACTTGTGTGCGAGAGGAGTTGACTAAGCACCTCACTACTATCTCGAATCCACCTACTACACCCGGTGCTACTGCACCTGCGATTCCAACTTACGCGTCGACTGCCAGTGCGCCAGCAGCCCGGCGTCAAATTAAAGAAACACCACAAACCAGACCTGCCCTCATCATCGCGGCCAAAAGCGACACACAAACTCGCCAGGAAGTCGTCCAGTCCTTCAGAAATAGCATCAATTTCCGCACCACCACCTATGCGCCTTCAAGAATTCAGTCTGTGTCGAACAACAAACTTAGGGTCGAATTCGAAACTGAGAAACAGCGGGACGAGATCCTCAAGAAGCTTGAAACTTCCACCCAGCTCACCGCGGAACCGGCAAGGAAGCTACAACCCATGCTCATCCTCAAGGGAATCTCCACCGACACGCCCTCGGAGGAGCTAATCGACATCATAAGTGGTCAGAACGAAGAGCTATCACCCCTCATCGAGAATAAGGATGACCTGCGACTTGCCTTTAAAAGAAATAATCGAAACCCAAACCTCTACAACGCCATCCTTATCGCGCACCCCACCTTATGGCGCAAAATGGTCGAAATGGGAAGGCTTTGCATCGACTATCAACGCGTCCATTGCGAAGACTTCTCGCCATTTATCCAGTGCAAAAAGTGCCTGCAGTTCGGGCATATCAA
The DNA here is from genome assembly GCA_949987655.1 of Polymixis flavicincta. Lineage (NCBI taxonomy): Eukaryota > Metazoa > Arthropoda > Insecta > Lepidoptera > Noctuidae > Polymixis > Polymixis flavicincta. The sequence goes on along the minus strand of CATLJQ010000032.1, from coordinate 30,168 downwards.
GACCAAATGCACTGCGAAGCAATTCCCTTGCGCCTACTGCTCTGTAGAAGGCCACGACATCGAAAGCTGCCCGCTTCGAGAGAAGAAAGGCACTCCCAAATGTTTCAACTGCCAACAACACAATCATAAATTTAACACCAGCTACGACGTTGGGCACAAGGCCACTGCAAATAATTGCCCCAGAGTGAAATCACTGAAACTCAAAATTACTAGCCGCACTGATTATGGATAATACACTCATTAAAATAGTACAGTGTAACATCGATCGCTCAAAAAACAGTTTTCACGAATTCCTAACATATTTCTGTAATGGCCATTACGACATAGCCTTGTTATCCGAACCCTATATAGGATCTGGCAAGGAGGTCAAGCCTATATCGGGTATCGACATCTTCCAATTTTCGAATGGATGCAATGTTAAGGCATGCATCCTCGTCAAACCTGGATGTGGTGTGGTGTTGGGGGAGTCCGGAATGTCTTCAGCAAACTTAAGCGTGATTCAGCTGCAAACCGACCACCAGAAATGGTACCTAGCCTCAGCTTACGTAGAGCCAAGAGATGACACGTCCTGCACGCTTGAAGCAATCGACTTTTTCCTCAAAGCCACATCGCAATACAAGTGCTTAGTGGGGGGAGATTTTAATGGCTGGCACCCTGCGTGGGGCAGCGTAAAATCGAACCCTAGAGGAACCAGCGTCTTGGAACTTGCATACGCCAATGACATGTACGTCTGTAATACCGGAACCACCCCGACTTTTGAGACAGTAACACACGGGCGCGACCGATCGTCTATCATTGACGTGACGTTGGCTTCAGCCACAATGTACGACTCGGTACGGGACTGGAGGGTCAACCTGGACTGTTGCACGTCATCACAACACAATGCCATCGATTTCTGCATCGCCACTCGCAGACCCATAAACAAAGGAAATAACAACAATTCCACTTTCCTATTTAACACCAAAGGGGCGGACTGGGCAGCCTTTAAAGATGCTGTGCTGCACAGGATGACAACCTCGGACTTGCTCGATAGGGATGTGCCCAACCTCGATATCGAGCAGCTGGAGTATCTCGTCATAGAAATTACCGGGTTGATACGCGACAGCTGCAACGAAACCATGCCTACCAAAGGTCAGAACCGTAAGTTCAAGCCTCCATGGTGGACCGAGAACCTCGAAACACAAAAGAGAGACATCATCGATCTCCACAGACGCATTCACACCGCAAAACGGCAAGGCCTACCACTCGAAACGCTTCTAGAAGAGAGTCAGAACAAGAAAGCCGTCTACTCGGAGGAACTCAAAAAGGAGTCCACCAAAAACTTTAGAAAGTTTTGCGAACTCCAGCAGAAAGAGAACGTCTGGTCGTTGACCAACCGACTTCTGAAAGAGACTGCGCCTAGAAGACCACCCATCACCCTTAAAGTAGGTGACAAATTCACCACCGATGGAGAGGAGACAGCCACGGCCCTCCTAAATCACTTCTACCCTGACGATACCCGCGATCTCATGCCTATACAAGAACAACTCCGTCTTCAGTATCATAGCCCTACGACCAACACAATAGATGACCATCCGTTCACAGAAGAAGAGGTTCTCGAGCAACTCAAACAGATAAGCCCCAATAAAGCCCCTGGACTCGACAACCTCACCTCCGATATCTGCCTCCAATTCACCGTTCACTACCCGCACTTGGTAACCGAAATCATGAACAGATGCCTCACTCTACAGTACTTCCCCCGAATATGGAAAGAGGCCTATGTCAAGATCATTCCCAAACCGGGAAAGGATGATCCAACGGACCTCAAATCCTTCCGCCCCATAGGCCTCATTCCAGTATTCGGGAAACTCTTAGAAAAGCTCTTCATTAAAAGGGTGGCCCACCACGCTGAGGTGGAGAACCAACTTAACCCTCAACAATTCGGTTTCCGCCAACAAAAAAGCACCACCCAAGCCATCCATTCAGCTCTGAATCACGTACACCATGCCAAACAAAACAACAAACTTGCAATAGCTATCTCACTTGACATTAGGGCGGCATTTGATAACGCTTGGTGGCCTGCCCTATTCCATCGACTTAAATATATCGGAACGCCGCAAAACATCTATGGGCTGATCAAAAACTATGTGGAGGATAGAACAGCCACGTTGGACCACGCGGGAGTTCGAGTGCGTAAAACTCTGACTAAGGGTTGCATTCAAGGTTCCGCGTGCGGTCCGGTCCTATGGAACCTGATCTTGGACGAGCTCCTGGACATGCAACTTCCATCAGGCTGCCACATGCAAGCCTTCGCTGATGACGTCCTGCTCGTAGTTACGGCGGATACTTCTGAAACATTGGAAGAACTAGCCAACAGCACCCTTGCTAACATCAGCGAATGGGGCAAACGCGTGAAACTCACCTTTGGTCCAGCAAAAACACAAGTCATCGCCTTCACGCCCAAAGCGAAAACCGCGCAGCTTCGAATGGACGGCACTGACCTTATGTTTGTGCCCGAGATAAAACTCCTTGGCGTCATCTTAGACGAACACCTGCGCTTTAATAGCCACCTGAAGTATGTTCTGGGCAAAGCGACTCGCATATTCAACAAATTGAGAATGTACACTAGGTGCACGTGGGGTGCACACCCAGAAAACGCCCGCACAATCTATCTACACGTCATTGAACCAACAATTACGTATGCTGCTGGCATATGGGGGCACATAGTAAAAAGAAAGTGCGTCAAAAAACAAATTGCCAGCCTTCAGCGAGGTTTCGCATTAAAGGCCATTCGTGCCTTCCGGACCGTCTCTACAACTGCCGCTCTTGCATTGGCAGAGCTCATGCCACTCGATCTTAGGATAGAAGAAGTCCACCATATCGAGACGATCCGGCTCACGGGCACTAGTCATCTTCTGCCAGCAGACATAATCCCCGAGCGTCCCACACCCGTGCGTGAGCTATTACACCCAGCGACAAGACTTCTAAAATCCGTCACCAGTACCCGGAAATATGACGAAGAACAAGTGACCCAATCAACACCAGCGTCGCAGCACAATATTTTCACCGACGGCAGCAAACAGGACGACGGCACCGTTGGAGCGGCCTTTATCTGCTACGACCCGGGAGGAACGGCAACCACGAAAAAATTTAAACTCCACAACGTCTGCACAGTCTTCCAGGCTGAATTGTTGGCCATCCTGGAAGCTTGCAAATGGGCACACACAAGGAAACAAACCAGCACCATCATCTTCTCAGACTCCCAGTCGGCCATACAGGCAATCGCAGACCGGAGCAACACACACCCACTGGTCGCAAAAATCCACAAAATTATCCATAATCACACACAGAACACCACGGATACAACACCAACAATAAAAATCAAGTGGGTGAAAGGGCACAGCGGCATTGCTGGAAACGAAGCAGTGGATGCTGCTGCGAAAATGGCCACTCGGCTACACAAAGCGCCTGACTATAGTGCATACCCGATGTCATATGTCAAACACGAACTCAGGAAAACCAACCTGGCCAAGTGGCAAGCCAGGTATACATCAAGTGAGCAGGGGCAACACACTAAAATCATATTCCCGACATTGTTACAAATCCACAAATTCCGCAAAAAATTACAACAAAACTTCTTCATAACCCAAATTCTTACAGGCCACGGATTCCATAAACAATATCTACACCGATTCAAAATAACTGATGATGACAACTGTCCCTGCCACGACAACACTACACAAACACTTGACCACCTCCTCAGGGATTGCCCCAGATTCGCCATGGATCGCATGCAATATGAGGCAATCTCTGAGCGATTTGGTATCACAGCGTATGACATCGGGATGCTGACGGAAAACAAGGATGTCTTTGACGCCTACGTCAAATATGTGACCAAAATTATGAGCCATCTTAAAAAGTTTAATGGCACGTGATTAAAATATTATATATATTTCTTTGAATAAACATTTATCACTATTATATACGATCTTACATAACATAAGCGAAAAAACCATAACAAAAAGACAGTGTCTGTATCAAATCGCAGACACTGTCGAAACCAAATCAAGAACATAAAATAATACAAAACAAAAACCAAAGAGAAACAACAAACATGGGAAAAAAAAAAAAAAAACCTAACCTAACCTAACCTAACCTAACCTAACCTAACCTAACCTAACCTAACCTAACCTAACCTAACCTAACCTAACCTAACCTAACCTAACCTAACCTAACCTAACCTAACCTAACCTAACCTAACCTAACCTAACCTAACCTAACCTAACCTAACCTAACCTAACCTAACCTAACCTAACCTAACCTAACCTAACCTAACCTAACCCATAACTTTGCTTCCAGGTGACGCATTTCGACGCTGTTTTCAGCTGAGTAATTCATATTTAGGCCACCCGAGACCGTCCGAGTGGAAATTGTGACGAAAACGCGAAAAAATTTTCTTTTCGCCTATTGACTTGGAAAATTCTCAAAAATTTTATGCTGGTTACATAGTTTAATTTTTATTTCAAAATTCTTACATTAAAACACGTTCAAATTAGTTTCAATAGATACTTACCTGCCTTACCTGCATTCCGGTGCGCGTTACGCGAGTCCGAGACGTAAGGGGTAGACAGTATTCCTGGTTTTGTTCAAATTTTTGGTGAAAATTCACGTTTTTCATTGGAAAATCAAAATTTTTGTTCAGCATAATTTTCAGTGACACCGTAGTTGGCTAGCTCGCGCGGAGACGCGTCTTTCGATACCTCGCTCGTGCGCCTAGCGTATATAGCCACCTTAATACATAGAATTTCGATTTGTTCTATGTAATTTGTATGTATCAAAGTTTACCTAACCGAACCAAGTTTGCATAGGATCGTCATAACTTTGCTTCCAGGTGACAGGATCGTCATAACTTTGCTTCCAGGTGACGCATTTCGACGCTGTTTTCAGCTGAGTAATTCATATTTAGGCCACCCGAGACCGTCCGAGTGGAAATTGTGACGAAAACGCGAAAAAATTTTCTTTTCGCCTATAGACTTGGAAAATTCTCAAAATTTTTATGCTGGTTACATAGTTTAATTTTTATTTCAAAATTCTTACATTAAAACACGTTCAAATTAGTTTCAATAGATACTTACCTGCCTTACCTGCATTCCGGTGCGCGTTACGCGAGTCCGAGACGTAAGGGGTAGACAGCATTCCTGGTTTTGTTCAAATTTTTGGTGAAAATTCACGTTTTTCATTGGAAAATCAAAATTTTTGTTCAGCATAATTTTCTGTGACACCGTAGTTGGCTAGCTCGCGCGGAGACGCGTCTTTCGATACCTCGCTCGTGCGCCTAGCGTATATAGCCACCTTAATACATAGAATTTCGATTTGTTCTATGTAATTTGTATGTATCAAAGTTTACCTAACCGAACCAAGTTTGCATAGGATCGTCATAACTTTGCTTCCAGGTGACGCATTTCGACGCTGTTTTCAGCTGAGTAATTCATATTTAGGCCACCCGAGACCGTCCGAGTGGAAATTGTGACGAAAACGCGAAAAAATTTTCTTTTCGCCTATAGACTTGGAAAATTCTCAAAATTTTTATGCTGGTTACATAGTTTAATTTTTATTTCAAAATTCTTACATTAAAACACGTTCAAATTAGTTTCAATAGATACTTACCTGCCTTACCTGCATTCCGGTGCGCGTTACGCGAGTCCGAGACGTAAGGGGTAGACAGCATTCCTGGTTTTGTTCAAATTTTTGGTGAAAATTCACGTTTTTCATTGGAAAATCAAAATTTTTGTTCAGCATAATTTTCTGTGACACCGTAGTTGGCTAGCTCGCGCGGAGACGCGTCTTTCGATACCTCGCTCGTGCGCCTAGCGTATATAGCCACCTTAATACATAGAATTTCGATTTGTTCTATGTAATTTGTATGTATCAAAGTTTACCTAACCGAACCAAGTTTGCATAGGATCGTCATAACTTTGCTTCCAGGTGACGCATTTCGACGCTGTTTTCAGCTGAGTAATTCATATTTAGGCCACCCGAGACCGTCCGAGTGGAAATTGTGACGAAAACGCGAAAAAATTTTCTTTTCGCCTATAGACTTGGAAAATTCTCAAAATTTTTATGCTGGTTACATAGTTTAATTTTTATTTCAAAATTCTTACATTAAAACACGTTCAAATTAGTTTCAATAGATACTTACCTGCCTTACCTGCATTCCGGTGCGCGTTACGCGAGTCCGAGACGTAAGGGGTAGACAGCATTCCTGGTTTTGTTCAAATTTTTGGTGAAAATTCACGTTTTTCATTGGAAAATCAAAATTTTTGTTCAGCATAATTTTCTGTGACACCGTAGTTGGCTAGCTCGCGCGGAGACGCGTCTTTCGATACCTCGCTCGTGCGCCTAGCGTATATAGCCACCTTAATACATAGAATTTCGATTTGTTCTATGTAATTTGTATGTATCAAAGTTTACCTAACCGAACCAAGTTTGCATAGGATCGTCATAACTTTGCTTCCAGGTGACGCATTTCGACGCTGTTTTCAGCTGAGTAATTCATATTTAGGCCACCCGAGACCGTCCGAGTGGAAATTGTGACGAAAACGCGAAAAAATTTTCTTTTCGCCTATAGACTTGGAAAATTCTCAAAATTTTTATGCTGGTTACATAGTTTAATTTTTATTTCAAAATTCTTACATTAAAACACGTTCAAATTAGTTTCAATAGATACTTACCTGCCTTACCTGCATTCCGGTGCGCGTTACGCGAGTCCGAGACGTAAGGGGTAGACAGCATTCCTGGTTTTGTTCAAATTTTTGGTGAAAATTCACGTTTTTCATTGGAAAATCAAAATTTTTGTTCAGCATAATTTTCTGTGACACCGTAGTTGGCTAGCTCGCGCGGAGACGCGTCTTTCGATACCTCGCTCGTGCGCCTAGCGTATATAGCCACCTTAATACATAGAATTTCGATTTGTTCTATGTAATTTGTATGTATCAAAGTTTACCTAACCGAACCAAGTTTGCATAGGATCGTCATAACTTTGCTTCCAGGTGACGCATTTCGACGCTGTTTTCAGCTGAGTAATTCATATTTAGGCCACCCGAGACCGTCCGAGTGGAAATTGTGACGAAAACGCGAAAAAATTTTCTTTTCGCCTATAGACTTGGAAAATTCTCAAAATTTTTATGCTGGTTACATAGTTTAATTTTTATTTCAAAATTCTTACATTAAAACACGTTCAAATTAGTTTCAATAGATACTTACCTGCCTTACCTGCATTCCGGTGCGCGTTACGCGAGTCCGAGACGTAAGGGGTAGACAGCATTCCTGGTTTTGTTCAAATTTTTGGTGAAAATTCACGTTTTTCATTGGAAAATCAAAATTTTTGTTCAGCATAATTTTCTGTGACACCGTAGTTGGCTAGCTCGCGCGGAGACGCGTCTTTCGATACCTCGCTCGTGCGCCTAGCGTATATAGCCACCTTAATACATAGAATTTCGATTTGTTCTATGTAATTTGTATGTATCAAAGTTTACCTAACCGAACCAAGTTTGCATAGGATCGTCATAACTTTGCTTCCAGGTGACGCATTTCGACGCTGTTTTCAGCTGAGTAATTCATATTTAGGCCACCCGAGACCGTCCGAGTGGAAATTGTGACGAAAACGCGAAAAAATTTTCTTTTCGCCTATAGACTTGGAAAATTCTCAAAATTTTTATGCTGGTTACATAGTTTAATTTTTATTTCAAAATTCTTACATTAAAACACGTTCAAATTAGTTTCAATAGATACTTACCTGCCTTACCTGCATTCCGGTGCGCGTTACGCGAGTCCGAGACGTAAGGGGTAGACAGCATTCCTGGTTTTGTTCAAATTTTTGGTGAAAATTCACGTTTTTCATTGGAAAATCAAAATTTTTGTTCAGCATAATTTTCTGTGACACCGTAGTTGGCTAGCTCGCGCGGAGACGCGTCTTTCGATACCTCGCTCGTGCGCCTAGCGTATATAGCCACCTTAATACATAGAATTTCGATTTGTTCTATGTAATTTGTATGTATCAAAGTTTACCTAACCGAACCAAGTTTGCATAGGATCGTCATAACTTTGCTTCCAGGTGACGCATTTCGACGCTGTTTTCAGCTGAGTAATTCATATTTAGGCCACCCGAGACCGTCCGAGTGGAAATTGTGACGAAAACGCGAAAAAATTTTCTTTTCGCCTATAGACTTGGAAAATTCTCAAAATTTTTATGCTGGTTACATAGTTTAATTTTTATTTCAAAATTCTTACATTAAAACACGTTCAAATTAGTTTCAATAGATACTTACCTGCCTTACCTGCATTCCGGTGCGCGTTACGCGAGTCCGAGACGTAAGGGGTAGACAGCATTCCTGGTTTTGTTCAAATTTTTGGTGAAAATTCACGTTTTTCATTGGAAAATCAAAATTTTTGTTCAGCATAATTTTCTGTGACACCGTAGTTGGCTAGCTCGCGCGGAGACGCGTCTTTCGATACCTCGCTCGTGCGCCTAGCGTATATAGCCACCTTAATACATAGAATTTCGATTTGTTCTATGTAATTTGTATGTATCAAAGTTTACCTAACCGAACCAAGTTTGCATAGGATCGTCATAACTTTGCTTCCAGGTGACGCATTTCGACGCTGTTTTCAGCTGAGTAATTCATATTTAGGCCACCCGAGACCGTCCGAGTGGAAATTGTGACGAAAACGCGAAAAAATTTTCTTTTCGCCTATAGACTTGGAAAATTCTCAAAATTTTTATGCTGGTTACATAGTTTAATTTTTATTTCAAAATTCTTACATTAAAACACGTTCAAATTAGTTTCAATAGATACTTACCTGCCTTACCTGCATTCCGGTGCGCGTTACGCGAGTCCGAGACGTAAGGGGTAGACAGCATTCCTGGTTTTGTTCAAATTTTTGGTGAAAATTCACGTTTTTCATTGGAAAATCAAAATTTTTGTTCAGCATAATTTTCTGTGACACCGTAGTTGGCTAGCTCGCGCGGAGACGCGTCTTTCGATACCTCGCTCGTGCGCCTAGCGTATATAGCCACCTTAATACATAGAATTTCGATTTGTTCTATGTAATTTGTATGTATCAAAGTTTACCTAACCGAACCAAGTTTGCATAGGATCGTCATAACTTTGCTTCCAGGTGACGCATTTCGACGCTGTTTTCAGCTGAGTAATTCATATTTAGGCCACCCGAGACCGTCCGAGTGGAAATTGTGACGAAAACGCGAAAAAATTTTCTTTTCGCCTATAGACTTGGAAAATTCTCAAAATTTTTATGCTGGTTACATAGTTTAATTTTTATTTCAAAATTCTTACATTAAAACACGTTCAAATTAGTTTCAATAGATACTTACCTGCCTTACCTGCATTCCGGTGCGCGTTACGCGAGTCCGAGACGTAAGGGGTAGACAGCATTCCTGGTTTTGTTCAAATTTTTGGTGAAAATTCACGTTTTTCATTGGAAAATCAAAATTTTTGTTCAGCATAATTTTCTGTGACACCGTAGTTGGCTAGCTCGCGCGGAGACGCGTCTTTCGATACCTCGCTCGTGCGCCTAGCGTATATAGCCACCTTAATACATAGAATTTCGATTTGTTCTATGTAATTTGTATGTATCAAAGTTTACCTAACCGAACCAAGTTTGCATAGGATCGTCATAACTTTGCTTCCAGGTGACGCATTTCGACGCTGTTTTCAGCTGAGTAATTCATATTTAGGCCACCCGAGACCGTCCGAGTGGAAATTGTGACGAAAACGCGAAAAAATTTTCTTTTCGCCTATAGACTTGGAAAATTCTCAAAATTTTTATGCTGGTTACATAGTTTAATTTTTATTTCAAAATTCTTACATTAAAACACGTTCAAATTAGTTTCAATAGATACTTACCTGCCTTACCTGCATTCCGGTGCGCGTTACGCGAGTCCGAGACGTAAGGGGTAGACAGCATTCCTGGTTTTGTTCAAATTTTTGGTGAAAATTCACGTTTTTCATTGGAAAATCAAAATTTTTGTTCAGCATAATTTTCTGTGACACCGTAGTTGGCTAGCTCGCGCGGAGACGCGTCTTTCGATACCTCGCTCGTGCGCCTAGCGTATATAGCCACCTTAATACATAGAATTTCGATTTGTTCTATGTAATTTGTATGTATCAAAGTTTACCTAACCGAACCAAGTTTGCATAGGATCGTCATAACTTTGCTTCCAGGTGACGCATTTCGACGCTGTTTTCAGCTGAGTAATTCATATTTAGGCCACCCGAGACCGTCCGAGTGGAAATTGTGACGAAAACGCGAAAAAATTTTCTTTTCGCCTATAGACTTGGAAAATTCTCAAAATTTTTATGCTGGTTACATAGTTTAATTTTTATTTCAAAATTCTTACATTAAAACACGTTCAAATTAGTTTCAATAGATACTTACCTGCCTTACCTGCATTCCGGTGCGCGTTACGCGAGTCCGAGACGTAAGGGGTAGACAGCATTCCTGGTTTTGTTCAAATTTTTGGTGAAAATTCACGTTTTTCATTGGAAAATCAAAATTTTTGTTCAGCATAATTTTCTGTGACACCGTAGTTGGCTAGCTCGCGCGGAGACGCGTCTTTCGATACCTCGCTCGTGCGCCTAGCGTATATAGCCACCTTAATACATAGAATTTCGATTTGTTCTATGTAATTTGTATGTATCAAAGTTTACCTAACCGAACCAAGTTTGCATAGGATCGTCATAACTTTGCTTCCAGGTGACGCATTTCGACGCTGTTTTCAGCTGAGTAATTCATATTTAGGCCACCCGAGACCGTCCGAGTGGAAATTGTGACGAAAACGCGAAAAAATTTTCTTTTCGCCTATAGACTTGGAAAATTCTCAAAATTTTTATGCTGGTTACATAGTTTAATTTTTATTTCAAAATTCTTACATTAAAACACGTTCAAATTAGTTTCAATAGATACTTACCTGCCTTACCTGCATTCCGGTGCGCGTTACGCGAGTCCGAGACGTAAGGGGTAGACAGCATTCCTGGTTTTGTTCAAATTTTTGGTGAAAATTCACGTTTTTCATTGGAAAATCAAAATTTTTGTTCAGCATAATTTTCTGTGACACCGTAGTTGGCTAGCTCGCGCGGAGACGCGTCTTTCGATACCTCGCTCGTGCGCCTAGCGTATATAGCCACCTTAATACATAGAATTTCGATTTGTTCTATGTAATTTGTATGTATCAAAGTTTACCTAACCGAACCAAGTTTGCATAGGATCGTCATAACTTTGCTTCCAGGTGACGCATTTCGACGCTGTTTTCAGCTGAGTAATTCATATTTAGGCCACCCGAGACCGTCCGAGTGGAAATTGTGACGAAAACGCGAAAAAATTTTCTTTTCGCCTATAGACTTGGAAAATTCTCAAAATTTTTATGCTGGTTACATAGTTTAATTTTTATTTCAAAATTCTTACATTAAAACACGTTCAAATTAGTTTCAATAGATACTTACCTGCCTTACCTGCATTCCGGTGCGCGTTACGCGAGTCCGAGACGTAAGGGGTAGACAGCATTCCTGGTTTTGTTCAAATTTTTGGTGAAAATTCACGTTTTTCATTGGAAAATCAAAATTTTTGTTCAGCATAATTTTCTGTGACACCGTAGTTGGCTAGCTCGCGCGGAGACGCGTCTTTCGATACCTCGCTCGTGCGCCTAGCGTATATAGCCACCTTAATACATAGAATTTCGATTTGTTCTATGTAATTTGTATGTATCAAAGTTTACCTAACCGAACCAAGTTTGCATAGGATCGTCATAACTTTGCTTCCAGGTGACGCATTTCGACGCTGTTTTCAGCTGAGTAATTCATATTTAGGCCACCCGAGACCGTCCGAGTGGAAATTGTGACGAAAACGCGAAAAAATTTTCTTTTCGCCTATAGACTTGGAAAATTCTCAAAATTTTTATGCTGGTTACATAGTTTAATTTTTATTTCAAAATTCTTACATTAAAACACGTTCAAATTAGTTTCAATAGATACTTACCTGCCTTACCTGCATTCCGGTGCGCGTTACGCGAGTCCGAGACGTAAGGGGTAGACAGCATTCCTGGTTTTGTTCAAATTTTTGGTGAAAATTCACGTTTTTCATTGGAAAATCAAAATTTTTGTTCAGCATAATTTTCTGTGACACCGTAGTTGGCTAGCTCGCGCGGAGACGCGTCTTTCGATACCTCGCTCGTGCGCCTAGCGTATATAGCCACCTTAATACATAGAATTTCGATTTGTTCTATGTAATTTGTATGTATCAAAGTTTACCTAACCGAACCAAGTTTGCATAGGATCGTCATAACTTTGCTTCCAGGTGACGCATTTCGACGCTGTTTTCAGCTGAGTAATTCATATTTAGGCCACCCGAGACCGTCCGAGTGGAAATTGTGACGAAAACGCGAAAAAATTTTCTTTTCGCCTATAGACTTGGAAAATTCTCAAAATTTTTATGCTGGTTACATAGTTTAATTTTTATTTCAAAATTCTTACATTAAAACACGTTCAAATTAGTTTCAATAGATACTTACCTGCCTTACCTGCATTCCGGTGCGCGTTACGCGAGTCCGAGACGTAAGGGGTAGACAGCATTCCTGGTTTTGTTCAAATTTTTGGTGAAAATTCACGTTTTTCATTGGAAAATCAAAATTTTTGTTCAGCATAATTTTCTGTGACACCGTAGTTGGCTAGCTCGCGCGGAGACGCGTCTTTCGATACCTCGCTCGTGCGCCTAGCGTATATAGCCACCTTAATACATAGAATTTCGATTTGTTCTATGTAATTTGTATGTATCAAAGTTTACCTAACCGAACCAAGTTTGCATAGGATCGTCATAACTTTGCTTCCAGGTGACGCATTTCGACGCTGTTTTCAGCTGAGTAATTCATATTTAGGCCACCCGAGACCGTCCGAGTGGAAATTGTGACGAAAACGCGAAAAAAATTTCTTTTCGCCTATAGACTTGGAAAATTCTCAAAATTTTTATGCTGGTTACATAGTTTAATTTTTATTTCAAAATTCTTACATTAAAACACGTTCAAATTAGTTTCAATAGATACTTACCTGCCTTACCTGCATTCCGGTGCGCGTTACGCGAGTCCGAGACGTAAGGGGTAGACAGCATTCCTGGTTTTGTTCAAATTTTTGGTGAAAATTCACGTTTTTCATTGGAAAATCAAAATTTTTGTTCAGCATAATTTTCTGTGACACCGTAGTTGGCTAGCTCGCGCGGAGACGCGTCTTTCGATACCTCGCTCGTGCGCCTAGCGTATATAGCCACCTTAATACATAGAATTTCGATTTGTTCTATGTAATTTGTATGTATCAAAGTTTACCTAACCGAACCAAGTTTGCATAGGATCGTCATAACTTTGCTTCCAGGTGACGCATTTCGACGCTGTTTTCAGCTGAGTAATTCATATTTAGGCCACCCGAGACCGTCCGAGTGGAAATTGTGACGAAAACGCGAAAAAATTTTCTTTTCGCCTATAGACTTGGAAAATTCTCAAAATTTTTATGCTGGTTACATAGTTTAATTTTTATTTCAAAATTCTTACATTAAAACACGTTCAAATTAGTTTCAATAGATACTTACCTGCCTTACCTGCATTCCGGTGCGCGTTACGCGAGTCCGAGACGTAAGGGGTAGACAGCATTCCTGGTTTTGTTCAAATTTTTGGTGAAAATTCACGTTTTTCATTGGAAAATCAAAATTTTTGTTCAGCATAATTTTCTGTGACACCGTAGTTGGCTAGCTCGCGCGGAGACGCGTCTTTCGATACCTCGCTCGTGCGCCTAGCGTATATAGCCACCTTAATACATAGAATTTCGATTTGTTCTATGTAATTTGTATGTATCAAAGTTTACCTAACCGAACCAAGTTTGCATAGGATCGTCATAACTTTGCTTCCAGGTGACGCATTTCGACGCTGTTTTCAGCTGAGTAATTCATATTTAGGCCACCCGAGACCGTCCGAGTGGAAATTGTGACGAAAACGCGAAAAAATTTTCTTTTCGCCTATAGACTTGGAAAATTCTCAAAATTTTTATGCTGGTTACATAGTTTAATTTTTATTTCAAAATTCTTACATTAAAACACGTTCAAATTAGTTTCAATAGATACTTACCTGCCTTACCTGCATTCCGGTGCGCGTTACGCGAGTCCGAGACGTAAGGGGTAGACAGCATTCCTGGTTTTGTTCAAATTTTTGGTGAAAATTCACGTTTTTCATTGGAAAATCAAAATTTTTGTTCAGCATAATTTTCTGTGACACCGTAGTTGGCTAGCTCGCGCGGAGACGCGTCTTTCGATACCTCGCTCGTGCGCCTAGCGTATATAGCCACCTTAATACATAGAATTTCGATTTGTTCTATGTAATTTGTATGTATCAAAGTTTACCTAACCGAACCAAGTTTGCATAGGATCGTCATAACTTTGCTTCCAGGTGACGCATTTCGACGCTGTTTTCAGCTGAGTAATTCATATTTAGGCCACCCGAGACCGTCCGAGTGGAAATTGTGACGAAAACGCGAAAAAATTTTCTTTTCGCCTATAGACTTGGAAAATTCTCAAAATTTTTATGCTGGTTACATAGTTTAATTTTTATTTCAAAATTCTTACATTAAAACACGTTCAAATTAGTTTCAATAGATACTTACCTGCCTTACCTGCATTCCGGTGCGCGTTACGCGAGTCCGAGACGTAAGGGGTAGACAGCATTCCTGGTTTTGTTCAAATTTTTGGTGAAAATTCACGTTTTTCATTGGAAAATCAAAATTTTTGTTCAGCATAATTTTCTGTGACACCGTAGTTGGCTAGCTCGCGCGGAGACGCGTCTTTCGATACCTCGCTCGTGCGCCTAGCGTATATAGCCACCTTAATACATAGAATTTCGATTTGTTCTATGTAATTTGTATGTATCAAAGTTTACCTAACCGAACCAAGTTTGCATAGGATCGTCATAACTTTGCTTCCAGGTGACGCATTTCGACGCTGTTTTCAGCTGAGTAATTCATATTTAGGCCACCCGAGACCGTCCGAGTGGAAATTGTGACGAAAACGCGAAAAAATTTTCTTTTCGCCTATAGACTTGGAAAATTCTCAAAATTTTTATGCTGGTTACATAGTTTAATTTTTATTTCAAAATTCTTACATTAAAACACGTTCAAATTAGTTTCAATAGATACTTACCTGCCTTACCTGCATTCCGGTGCGCGTTACGCGAGTCCGAGACGTAAGGGGTAGACAGCATTCCTGGTTTTGTTCAAATTTTTGGTGAAAATTCACGTTTTTCATTGGAAAATCAAAAT
The DNA here is from genome assembly GCA_949987655.1 of Polymixis flavicincta. NCBI lineage: Eukaryota > Metazoa > Arthropoda > Insecta > Lepidoptera > Noctuidae > Polymixis > Polymixis flavicincta. The sequence continues at coordinate 14,827 of CATLJQ010000032.1, read as the reverse complement.
TTTTGTTCAGCATAATTTTCTGTGACACCGTAGTTGGCTAGCTCGCGCGGAGACGCGTCTTTCGATACCTCGCTCGTGCGCCTAGCGTATATAGCCACCTTAATACATAGAATTTCGATTTGTTCTATGTAATTTGTATGTATCAAAGTTTACCTAACCGAACCAAGTTTGCATAGGATCGTCATAACTTTGCTTCCAGGTGACGCATTTCGACGCTGTTTTCAGCTGAGTAATTCATATTTAGGCCACCCGAGACCGTCCGAGTGGAAATTGTGACGAAAACGCGAAAAAATTTTCTTTTCGCCTATAGACTTGGAAAATTCTCAAAATTTTTATGCTGGTTACATAGTTTAATTTTTATTTCAAAATTCTTACATTAAAACACGTTCAAATTAGTTTCAATAGATACTTACCTGCCTTACCTGCATTCCGGTGCGCGTTACGCGAGTCCGAGACGTAAGGGGTAGACAGCATTCCTGGTTTTGTTCAAATTTTTGGTGAAAATTCACGTTTTTCATTGGAAAATCAAAATTTTTGTTCAGCATAATTTTCTGTGACACCGTAGTTGGCTAGCTCGCGCGGAGACGCGTCTTTCGATACCTCGCTCGTGCGCCTAGCGTATATAGCCACCTTAATACATAGAATTTCGATTTGTTCTATGTAATTTGTATGTATCAAAGTTTACCTAACCGAACCAAGTTTGCATAGGATCGTCATAACTTTGCTTCCAGGTGACGCATTTCGACGCTGTTTTCAGCTGAGTAATTCATATTTAGGCCACCCGAGACCGTCCGAGTGGAAATTGTGACGAAAACGCGAAAAAATTTTCTTTTCGCCTATAGACTTGGAAAATTCTCAAAATTTTTATGCTGGTTACATAGTTTAATTTTTATTTCAAAATTCTTACATTAAAACACGTTCAAATTAGTTTCAATAGATACTTACCTGCCTTACCTGCATTCCGGTGCGCGTTACGCGAGTCCGAGACGTAAGGGGTAGACAGCATTCCTGGTTTTGTTCAAATTTTTGGTGAAAATTCACGTTTTTCATTGGAAAATCAAAATTTTTGTTCAGCATAATTTTCTGTGACACCGTAGTTGGCTAGCTCGCGCGGAGACGCGTCTTTCGATACCTCGCTCGTGCGCCTAGCGTATATAGCCACCTTAATACATAGAATTTCGATTTGTTCTATGTAATTTGTATGTATCAAAGTTTACCTAACCGAACCAAGTTTGCATAGGATCGTCATAACTTTGCTTCCAGGTGACGCATTTCGACGCTGTTTTCAGCTGAGTAATTCATATTTAGGCCACCCGAGACCGTCCGAGTGGAAATTGTGACGAAAACGCGAAAAAATTTTCTTTTCGCCTATAGACTTGGAAAATTCTCAAAATTTTTATGCTGGTTACATAGTTTAATTTTTATTTCAAAATTCTTACATTAAAACACGTTCAAATTAGTTTCAATAGATACTTACCTGCCTTACCTGCATTCCGGTGCGCGTTACGCGAGTCCGAGACGTAAGGGGTAGACAGCATTCCTGGTTTTGTTCAAATTTTTGGTGAAAATTCACGTTTTTCATTGGAAAATCAAAATTTTTGTTCAGCATAATTTTCTGTGACACCGTAGTTGGCTAGCTCGCGCGGAGACGCGTCTTTCGATACCTCGCTCGTGCGCCTAGCGTATATAGCCACCTTAATACATAGAATTTCGATTTGTTCTATGTAATTTGTATGTATCAAAGTTTACCTAACCGAACCAAGTTTGCATAGGATCGTCATAACTTTGCTTCCAGGTGACGCATTTCGACGCTGTTTTCAGCTGAGTAATTCATATTTAGGCCACCCGAGACCGTCCGAGTGGAAATTGTGACGAAAACGCGAAAAAATTTTCTTTTCGCCTATAGACTTGGAAAATTCTCAAAATTTTTATGCTGGTTACATAGTTTAATTTTTATTTCAAAATTCTTACATTAAAACACGTTCAAATTAGTTTCAATAGATACTTACCTGCCTTACCTGCATTCCGGTGCGCGTTACGCGAGTCCGAGACGTAAGGGGTAGACAGCATTCCTGGTTTTGTTCAAATTTTTGGTGAAAATTCACGTTTTTCATTGGAAAATCAAAATTTTTGTTCAGCATAATTTTCTGTGACACCGTAGTTGGCTAGCTCGCGCGGAGACGCGTCTTTCGATACCTCGCTCGTGCGCCTAGCGTATATAGCCACCTTAATACATAGAATTTCGATTTGTTCTATGTAATTTGTATGTATCAAAGTTTACCTAACCGAACCAAGTTTGCATAGGATCGTCATAACTTTGCTTCCAGGTGACGCATTTCGACGCTGTTTTCAGCTGAGTAATTCATATTTAGGCCACCCGAGACCGTCCGAGTGGAAATTGTGACGAAAACGCGAAAAAATTTTCTTTTCGCCTATAGACTTGGAAAATTCTCAAAATTTTTATGCTGGTTACATAGTTTAATTTTTATTTCAAAATTCTTACATTAAAACACGTTCAAATTAGTTTCAATAGATACTTACCTGCCTTACCTGCATTCCGGTGCGCGTTACGCGAGTCCGAGACGTAAGGGGTAGACAGCATTCCTGGTTTTGTTCAAATTTTTGGTGAAAATTCACGTTTTTCATTGGAAAATCAAAATTTTTGTTCAGCATAATTTTCTGTGACACCGTAGTTGGCTAGCTCGCGCGGAGACGCGTCTTTCGATACCTCGCTCGTGCGCCTAGCGTATATAGCCACCTTAATACATAGAATTTCGATTTGTTCTATGTAATTTGTATGTATCAAAGTTTACCTAACCGAACCAAGTTTGCATAGGATCGTCATAACTTTGCTTCCAGGTGACGCATTTCGACGCTGTTTTCAGCTGAGTAATTCATATTTAGGCCACCCGAGACCGTCCGAGTGGAAATTGTGACGAAAACGCGAAAAAATTTTCTTTTCGCCTATAGACTTGGAAAATTCTCAAAATTTTTATGCTGGTTACATAGTTTAATTTTTATTTCAAAATTCTTACATTAAAACACGTTCAAATTAGTTTCAATAGATACTTACCTGCCTTACCTGCATTCCGGTGCGCGTTACGCGAGTCCGAGACGTAAGGGGTAGACAGCATTCCTGGTTTTGTTCAAATTTTTGGTGAAAATTCACGTTTTTCATTGGAAAATCAAAATTTTTGTTCAGCATAATTTTCTGTGACACCGTAGTTGGCTAGCTCGCGCGGAGACGCGTCTTTCGATACCTCGCTCGTGCGCCTAGCGTATATAGCCACCTTAATACATAGAATTTCGATTTGTTCTATGTAATTTGTATGTATCAAAGTTTACCTAACCGAACCAAGTTATTGCGGCGGTAAGTTATTGCGGCGGTAAGTCCCCTCTTTGAGGAGTGGTTTGAGAGGCGGCATGGCGTCCTCACCTTCCGCCTGACGCAGGTCCTCACCGGACACGGTTGTTTCGGGAGGTTCCTGTTTCGGATAGGGCGGGAGGAAACGCCCGGGTGTTTCCACTGCGAAGATCGCCCTGAGGACACGGTGGAGCACACGGTGGCGGTCTGCCCTGCTTGGGCGGAGCACCGCCGTGTCCTCGTGGAGGCGATCGGCGGCGGCGATCTCTCGCGTCCGGCCCTGGTCCAGGCCATGGTACGGAGCGAGAGGGCATGGGGAGCCGTCACCTCCTTCAGCGAAGCAGTGATGCTCGCGAAGAGGGAGGCGGCGCACGTGAGGGAGAGGCAGCATATGCGCCCTCGCGACCCCAGCCGCCGCAGGATACGGAGACGCCCTGGGCGTCGGGAATCCCAGGCCGATTTCCGGCCACCGTAGGCATGGGCTTGCGGACGGCGAGTAATGGGTAGCTCGCTGTCCGGTAAGGACCAAGCCCAAGTCGACGGCGCGTTGTGTTCCACGCGCGCCTCAAAGAGATGTCAGCACAAAAAAATGATGGGGCCCGCAAGGGCCGATGCCTGCCAGGGGTGCGGGTTTGTTCGAAAGAGACACCACAGCCCCTGGCTTAAGGGCTACTGAAGGAACACGGGTGGGTTTTAGTCAGTAAAAGTCTGACACGCCCTCCTGCTCCACCCAGAGCGGGAGAAGTTATTTGATGATTTCCCACCCAAAAAAAAAAAAAAAAAAAAAAAAAAAAAAAAAACCGAACCAAGTTTGCATAGGATCGTCATAACTTTGCTTCCAGGTGACGCATTTCGACGCTGTTTTCAGCTGAGTAATTCATATTTAGGCCACCCGAGACCGTCCGAGTGGAAATTGTGACGAAAACGCGAAAAAATTTTCTTTTCGCCTATAGACTTGGAAAATTCTCAAAATTTTTATGCTGGTTACATAGTTTAATTTTTATTTCAAAATTCTTACATTAAAACACGTTCAAATTAGTTTCAATAGATACTTACCTGCCTTACCTGCATTCCGGTGCGCGTTACGCGAGTCCGAGACGTAAGGGGTAGACAGCATTCCTGGTTTTGTTCAAATTTTTGGTGAAAATTCACGTTTTTCATTGGAAAATCAAAATTTTTGTTCAGCATAATTTTCTGTGACACCGTAGTTGGCTAGCTCGCGCGGAGACGCGTCTTTCGATACCTCGCTCGTGCGCCTAGCGTATATAGCCACCTTAATACATAGAATTTCGATTTGTTCTATGTAATTTGTATGTATCAAAGTTTACCTAACCGAACCAAGTTTGCATAGGATCGTCATAACTTTGCTTCCAGGTGACGCATTTCGACGCTGTTTTCAGCTGAGTAATTCATATTTAGGCCACCCGAGACCGTCCGAGTGGAAATTGTGACGAAAACGCGAAAAAATTTTCTTTTCGCCTATAGACTTGGAAAATTCTCAAAATTTTTATGCTGGTTACATAGTTTAATTTTTATTTCAAAATTCTTACATTAAAACACGTTCAAATTAGTTTCAATAGATACTTACCTGCCTTACCTGCATTCCGGTGCGCGTTACGCGAGTCCGAGACGTAAGGGGTAGACAGCATTCCTGGTTTTGTTCAAATTTTTGGTGAAAATTCACGTTTTTCATTGGAAAATCAAAATTTTTGTTCAGCATAATTTTCTGTGACACCGTAGTTGGCTAGCTCGCGCGGAGACGCGTCTTTCGATACCTCGCTCGTGCGCCTAGCGTATATAGCCACCTTAATACATAGAATTTCGATTTGTTCTATGTAATTTGTATGTATCAAAGTTTACCTAACCGAACCAAGTTTGCATAGGATCGTCATAACTTTGCTTCCAGGTGACGCATTTCGACGCTGTTTTCAGCTGAGTAATTCATATTTAGGCCACCCGAGACCGTCCGAGTGGAAATTGTGACGAAAACGCGAAAAAATTTTCTTTTCGCCTATAGACTTGGAAAATTCTCAAAATTTTTATGCTGGTTACATAGTTTAATTTTTATTTCAAAATTCTTACATTAAAACACGTTCAAATTAGTTTCAATAGATACTTACCTGCCTTACCTGCATTCCGGTGCGCGTTACGCGAGTCCGAGACGTAAGGGGTAGACAGCATTCCTGGTTTTGTTCAAATTTTTGGTGAAAATTCACGTTTTTCATTGGAAAATCAAAATTTTTGTTCAGCATAATTTTCTGTGACACCGTAGTTGGCTAGCTCGCGCGGAGACGCGTCTTTCGATACCTCGCTCGTGCGCCTAGCGTATATAGCCACCTTAATACATAGAATTTCGATTTGTTCTATGTAATTTGTATGTATCAAAGTTTACCTAACCGAACCAAGTTTGCATAGGATCGTCATAACTTTGCTTCCAGGTGACGCATTTCGACGCTGTTTTCAGCTGAGTAATTCATATTTAGGCCACCCGAGACCGTCCGAGTGGAAATTGTGACGAAAACGCGAAAAAATTTTCTTTTCGCCTATAGACTTGGAAAATTCTCAAAATTTTTATGCTGGTTACATAGTTTAATTTTTATTTCAAAATTCTTACATTAAAACACGTTCAAATTAGTTTCAATAGATACTTACCTGCCTTACCTGCATTCCGGTGCGCGTTACGCGAGTCCGAGACGTAAGGGGTAGACAGCATTCCTGGTTTTGTTCAAATTTTTGGTGAAAATTCACGTTTTTCATTGGAAAATCAAAATTTTTGTTCAGCATAATTTTCTGTGACACCGTAGTTGGCTAGCTCGCGCGGAGACGCGTCTTTCGATACCTCGCTCGTGCGCCTAGCGTATATAGCCACCTTAATACATAGAATTTCGATTTGTTCTATGTAATTTGTATGTATCAAAGTTTACCTAACCGAACCAAGTTTGCATAGGATCGTCATAACTTTGCTTCCAGGTGACGCATTTCGACGCTGTTTTCAGCTGAGTAATTCATATTTAGGCCACCCGAGACCGTCCGAGTGGAAATTGTGACGAAAACGCGAAAAAATTTTCTTTTCGCCTATAGACTTGGAAAATTCTCAAAATTTTTATGCTGGTTACATAGTTTAATTTTTATTTCAAAATTCTTACATTAAAACACGTTCAAATTAGTTTCAATAGATACTTACCTGCCTTACCTGCATTCCGGTGCGCGTTACGCGAGTCCGAGACGTAAGGGGTAGACAGCATTCCTGGTTTTGTTCAAATTTTTGGTGAAAATTCACGTTTTTCATTGGAAAATCAAAATTTTTGTTCAGCATAATTTTCTGTGACACCGTAGTTGGCTAGCTCGCGCGGAGACGCGTCTTTCGATACCTCGCTCGTGCGCCTAGCGTATATAGCCACCTTAATACATAGAATTTCGATTTGTTCTATGTAATTTGTATGTATCAAAGTTTACCTAACCGAACCAAGTTTGCATAGGATCGTCATAACTTTGCTTCCAGGTGACGCATTTCGACGCTGTTTTCAGCTGAGTAATTCATATTTAGGCCACCCGAGACCGTCCGAGTGGAAATTGTGACGAAAACGCGAAAAAATTTTCTTTTCGCCTATAGACTTGGAAAATTCTCAAAATTTTTATGCTGGTTACATAGTTTAATTTTTATTTCAAAATTCTTACATTAAAACACGTTCAAATTAGTTTCAATAGATACTTACCTGCCTTACCTGCATTCCGGTGCGCGTTACGCGAGTCCGAGACGTAAGGGGTAGACAGCATTCCTGGTTTTGTTCAAATTTTTGGTGAAAATTCACGTTTTTCATTGGAAAATCAAAATTTTTGTTCAGCATAATTTTCTGTGACACCGTAGTTGGCTAGCTCGCGCGGAGACGCGTCTTTCGATACCTCGCTCGTGCGCCTAGCGTATATAGCCACCTTAATACATAGAATTTCGATTTGTTCTATGTAATTTGTATGTATCAAAGTTTACCTAACCGAACCAAGTTTGCATAGGATCGTCATAACTTTGCTTCCAGGTGACGCATTTCGACGCTGTTTTCAGCTGAGTAATTCATATTTAGGCCACCCGAGACCGTCCGAGTGGAAATTGTGACGAAAACGCGAAAAAATTTTCTTTTCGCCTATAGACTTGGAAAATTCTCAAAATTTTTATGCTGGTTACATAGTTTAATTTTTATTTCAAAATTCTTACATTAAAACACGTTCAAATTAGTTTCAATAGATACTTACCTGCCTTACCTGCATTCCGGTGCGCGTTACGCGAGTCCGAGACGTAAGGGGTAGACAGCATTCCTGGTTTTGTTCAAATTTTTGGTGAAAATTCACGTTTTTCATTGGAAAATCAAAATTTTTGTTCAGCATAATTTTCTGTGACACCGTAGTTGGCTAGCTCGCGCGGAGACGCGTCTTTCGATACCTCGCTCGTGCGCCTAGCGTATATAGCCACCTTAATACATAGAATTTCGATTTGTTCTATGTAATTTGTATGTATCAAAGTTTACCTAACCGAACCAAGTTTGCATAGGATCGTCATAACTTTGCTTCCAGGTGACGCATTTCGACGCTGTTTTCAGCTGAGTAATTCATATTTAGGCCACCCGAGACCGTCCGAGTGGAAATTGTGACGAAAACGCGAAAAAATTTTCTTTTCGCCTATAGACTTGGAAAATTCTCAAAATTTTTATGCTGGTTACATAGTTTAATTTTTATTTCAAAATTCTTACATTAAAACACGTTCAAATTAGTTTCAATAGATACTTACCTGCCTTACCTGCATTCCGGTGCGCGTTACGCGAGTCCGAGACGTAAGGGGTAGACAGCATTCCTGGTTTTGTTCAAATTTTTGGTGAAAATTCACGTTTTTCATTGGAAAATCAAAATTTTTGTTCAGCATAATTTTCTGTGACACCGTAGTTGGCTAGCTCGCGCGGAGACGCGTCTTTCGATACCTCGCTCGTGCGCCTAGCGTATATAGCCACCTTAATACATAGAATTTCGATTTGTTCTATGTAATTTGTATGTATCAAAGTTTACCTAACCGAACCAAGTTTGCATAGGATCGTCATAACTTTGCTTCCAGGTGACGCATTTCGACGCTGTTTTCAGCTGAGTAATTCATATTTAGGCCACCCGAGACCGTCCGAGTGGAAATTGTGACGAAAACGCGAAAAAATTTTCTTTTCGCCTATAGACTTGGAAAATTCTCAAAATTTTTATGCTGGTTACATAGTTTAATTTTTATTTCAAAATTCTTACATTAAAACACGTTCAAATTAGTTTCAATAGATACTTACCTGCCTTACCTGCATTCCGGTGCGCGTTACGCGAGTCCGAGACGTAAGGGGTAGACAGCATTCCTGGTTTTGTTCAAATTTTTGGTGAAAATTCACGTTTTTCATTGGAAAATCAAAATTTTTGTTCAGCATAATTTTCTGTGACACCGTAGTTGGCTAGCTCGCGCGGAGACGCGTCTTTCGATACCTCGCTCGTGCGCCTAGCGTATATAGCCACCTTAATACATAGAATTTCGATTTGTTCTATGTAATTTGTATGTATCAAAGTTTACCTAACCGAACCAAGTTTGCATAGGATCGTCATAACTTTGCTTCCAGGTGACGCATTTCGACGCTGTTTTCAGCTGAGTAATTCATATTTAGGCCACCCGAGACCGTCCGAGTGGAAATTGTGACGAAAACGCGAAAAAATTTTCTTTTCGCCTATAGACTTGGAAAATTCTCAAAATTTTTATGCTGGTTACATAGTTTAATTTTTATTTCAAAATTCTTACATTAAAACACGTTCAAATTAGTTTCAATAGATACTTACCTGCCTTACCTGCATTCCGGTGCGCGTTACGCGAGTCCGAGACGTAAGGGGTAGACAGCATTCCTGGTTTTGTTCAAATTTTTGGTGAAAATTCACGTTTTTCATTGGAAAATCAAAATTTTTGTTCAGCATAATTTTCTGTGACACCGTAGTTGGCTAGCTCGCGCGGAGACGCGTCTTTCGATACCTCGCTCGTGCGCCTAGCGTATATAGCCACCTTAATACATAGAATTTCGATTTGTTCTATGTAATTTGTATGTATCAAAGTTTACCTAACCGAACCAAGTTTGCATAGGATCGTCATAACTTTGCTTCCAGGTGACGCATTTCGACGCTGTTTTCAGCTGAGTAATTCATATTTAGGCCACCCGAGACCGTCCGAGTGGAAATTGTGACGAAAACGCGAAAAAATTTTCTTTTCGCCTATAGACTTGGAAAATTCTCAAAATTTTTATGCTGGTTACATAGTTTAATTTTTATTTCAAAATTCTTACATTAAAACACGTTCAAATTAGTTTCAATAGATACTTACCTGCCTTACCTGCATTCCGGTGCGCGTTACGCGAGTCCGAGACGTAAGGGGTAGACAGCATTCCTGGTTTTGTTCAAATTTTTGGTGAAAATTCACGTTTTTCATTGGAAAATCAAAATTTTTGTTCAGCATAATTTTCTGTGACACCGTAGTTGGCTAGCTCGCGCGGAGACGCGTCTTTCGATACCTCGCTCGTGCGCCTAGCGTATATAGCCACCTTAATACATAGAATTTCGATTTGTTCTATGTAATTTGTATGTATCAAAGTTTACCTAACCGAACCAAGTTTGCATAGGATCGTCATAACTTTGCTTCCAGGTGACGCATTTCGACGCTGTTTTCAGCTGAGTAATTCATATTTAGGCCACCCGAGACCGTCCGAGTGGAAATTGTGACGAAAACGCGAAAAAATTTTCTTTTCGCCTATAGACTTGGAAAATTCTCAAAATTTTTATGCTGGTTACATAGTTTAATTTTTATTTCAAAATTCTTACATTAAAACACGTTCAAATTAGTTTCAATAGATACTTACCTGCCTTACCTGCATTCCGGTGCGCGTTACGCGAGTCCGAGACGTAAGGGGTAGACAGCATTCCTGGTTTTGTTCAAATTTTTGGTGAAAATTCACGTTTTTCATTGGAAAATCAAAATTTTTGTTCAGCATAATTTTCTGTGACACCGTAGTTGGCTAGCTCGCGCGGAGACGCGTCTTTCGATACCTCGCTCGTGCGCCTAGCGTATATAGCCACCTTAATACATAGAATTTCGATTTGTTCTATGTAATTTGTATGTATCAAAGTTTACCTAACCGAACCAAGTTATTGCGGCGGTAAGTTATTGCGGCGGTAAGTCCCCTCTTTGAGGAGTGGTTTGAGAGGCGGCATGGCGTCCTCACCTTCCGCCTGACGCAGGTCCTCACCGGACACGGTTGTTTCGGGAGGTTCCTGTTTCGGATAGGGCGGGAGGAAACGCCCGGGTGTTTCCACTGCGAAGATCGCCCTGAGGACACGGTGGAGCACACGGTGGCGGTCTGCCCTGCTTGGGCGGAGCACCGCCGTGTCCTCGTGGAGGCGATCGGCGGCGGCGATCTCTCGCGTCCGGCCCTGGTCCAGGCCATGGTACGGAGCGAGAGGGCATGGGGAGCCGTCACCTCCTTCAGCGAAGCAGTGATGCTCGCGAAGAGGGAGGCGGCGCACGTGAGGGAGAGGCAGCATATGCGCCCTCGCGACCCCAGCCGCCGCAGGATACGGAGACGCCCTGGGCGTCGGGAATCCCAGGCCGATTTCCGGCCACCGTAGGCATGGGCTTGCGGACGGCGAGTAATGGGTAGCTCGCTGTCCGGTAAGGACCAAGCCCAAGTCGACGGCGCGTTGTGTTCCACGCGCGCCTCAAAGAGATGTCAGCACAAAAAAATGATGGGGCCCGCAAGGGCCGATGCCTGCCAGGGGTGCGGGTTTGTTCGAAAGAGACACCACAGCCCCTGGCTTAAGGGCTACTGAAGGAACACGGGTGGGTTTTAGTCAGTAAAAGTCTGACACGCCCTCCTGCTCCACCCAGAGCGGGAGAAGTTATTTGATGATTTCCCACCCAAAAAAAAAAAAAAAAAAAAAAAAAAAAAAAAAACCGAACCAAGTTTGCATAGGATCGTCATAACTTTGCTTCCAGGTGACGCATTTCGACGCTGTTTTCAGCTGAGTAATTCATATTTAGGCCACCCGAGACCGTCCGAGTGGAAATTGTGACGAAAACGCGAAAAAATTTTCTTTTCGCCTATAGACTTGGAAAATTCTCAAAATTTTTATGCTGGTTACATAGTTTAATTTTTATTTCAAAATTCTTACATTAAAACACGTTCAAATTAGTTTCAATAGATACTTACCTGCCTTACCTGCATTCCGGTGCGCGTTACGCGAGTCCGAGACGTAAGGGGTAGACAGCATTCCTGGTTTTGTTCAAATTTTTGGTGAAAATTCACGTTTTTCATTGGAAAATCAAAATTTTTGTTCAGCATAATTTTCTGTGACACCGTAGTTGGCTAGCTCGCGCGGAGACGCGTCTTTCGATACCTCGCTCGTGCGCCTAGCGTATATAGCCACCTTAATACATAGAATTTCGATTTGTTCTATGTAATTTGTATGTATCAAAGTTTACCTAACCGAACCAAGTTTGCATAGGATCGTCATAACTTTGCTTCCAGGTGACGCATTTCGACGCTGTTTTCAGCTGAGTAATTCATATTTAGGCCACCCGAGACCGTCCGAGTGGAAATTGTGACGAAAACGCGAAAAAATTTTCTTTTCGCCTATAGACTTGGAAAATTCTCAAAATTTTTATGCTGGTTACATAGTTTAATTTTTATTTCAAAATTCTTACATTAAAACACGTTCAAATTAGTTTCAATAGATACTTACCTGCCTTACCTGCATTCCGGTGCGCGTTACGCGAGTCCGAGACGTAAGGGGTAGACAGCATTCCTGGTTTTGTTCAAATTTTTGGTGAAAATTCACGTTTTTCATTGGAAAATCAAAATTTTTGTTCAGCATAATTTTCTGTGACACCGTAGTTGGCTAGCTCGCGCGGAGACGCGTCTTTCGATACCTCGCTCGTGCGCCTAGCGTATATAGCCACCTTAATACATAGAATTTCGATTTGTTCTATGTAATTTGTATGTATCAAAGTTTACCTAACCGAACCAAGTTTGCATAGGATCGTCATAACTTTGCTTCCAGGTGACGCATTTCGACGCTGTTTTCAGCTGAGTAATTCATATTTAGGCCACCCGAGACCGTCCGAGTGGAAATTGTGACGAAAACGCGAAAAAATTTTCTTTTCGCCTATAGACTTGGAAAATTCTCAAAATTTTTATGCTGGTTACATAGTTTAATTTTTATTTCAAAATTCTTACATTAAAACACGTTCAAATTAGTTTCAATAGATACTTACCTGCCTTACCTGCATTCCGGTGCGCGTTACGCGAGTCCGAGACGTAAGGGGTAGACAGCATTCCTGGTTTTGTTCAAATTTTTGGTGAAAATTCACGTTTTTCATTGGAAAATCAAAATTTTTGTTCAGCATAATTTTCTGTGACACCGTAGTTGGCTAGCTCGCGCGGAGACGCGTCTTTCGATACCTCGCTCGTGCGCCTAGCGTATATAGCCACCTTAATACATAGAATTTCGATTTGTTCTATGTAATTTGTATGTATCAAAGTTTACCTAACCGAACCAAGTTTGCATAGGATCGTCATAACTTTGCTTCCAGGTGACGCATTTCGACGCTGTTTTCAGCTGAGTAATTCATATTTAGGCCACCCGAGACCGTCCGAGTGGAAATTGTGACGAAAACGCGAAAAAATTTTCTTTTCGCCTATAGACTTGGAAAATTCTCAAAATTTTTATGCTGGTTACATAGTTTAATTTTTATTTCAAAATTCTTACATTAAAACACGTTCAAATTAGTTTCAATAGATACTTACCTGCCTTACCTGCATTCCGGTGCGCGTTACGCGAGTCCGAGACGTAAGGGGTAGACAGCATTCCTGGTTTTGTTCAAATTTTTGGTGAAAATTCACGTTTTTCATTGGAAAATCAAAATTTTTGTTCAGCATAATTTTCTGTGACACCGTAGTTGGCTAGCTCGCGCGGAGACGCGTCTTTCGATACCTCGCTCGTGCGCCTAGCGTATATAGCCACCTTAATACATAGAATTTCGATTTGTTCTATGTAATTTGTATGTATCAAAGTTTACCTAACCGAACCAAGTTTGCATAGGATCGTCATAACTTTGCTTCCAGGTGACGCATTTCGACGCTGTTTTCAGCTGAGTAATTCATATTTAGGCCACCCGAGACCGTCCGAGTGGAAATTGTGACGAAAACGCGAAAAAATTTTCTTTTCGCCTATAGACTTGGAAAATTCTCAAAATTTTTATGCTGGTTACATAGTTTAATTTTTATTTCAAAATTCTTACATTAAAACACGTTCAAATTAGTTTCAATAGATACTTACCTGCCTTACCTGCATTCCGGTGCGCGTTACGCGAGTCCGAGACGTAAGGGGTAGACAGCATTCCTGGTTTTGTTCAAATTTTTGGTGAAAATTCACGTTTTTCATTGGAAAATCAAAATTTTTGTTCAGCATAATTTTCTGTGACACCGTAGTTGGCTAGCTCGCGCGGAGACGCGTCTTTCGATACCTCGCTCGTGCGCCTAGCGTATATAGCCACCTTAATACATAGAATTTCGATTTGTTCTATGTAATTTGTATGTATCAAAGTTTACCTAACCGAACCAAGTTTGCATAGGATCGTCATAACTTTGCTTCCAGGTGACGCATTTCGACGCTGTTTTCAGCTGAGTAATTCATATTTAGGCCACCCGAGACCGTCCGAGTGGAAATTGTGACGAAAACGCGAAAAAATTTTCTTTTCGCCTATAGACTTGGAAAATTCTCAAAATTTTTATGCTGGTTACATAGTTTAATTTTTATTTCAAAATTCTTACATTAAAACACGTTCAAATTAGTTTCAATAGATACTTACCTGCCTTACCTGCATTCCGGTGCGCGTTACGCGAGTCCGAGACGTAAGGGGTAGACAGCATTCCTGGTTTTGTTCAAATTTTTGGTGAAAATTCACGTTTTTCATTGGAAAATCAAAATTTTTGTTCAGCATAATTTTCTGTGACACCGTAGTTGGCTAGCTCGCGCGGAGACGCGTCTTTCGATACCTCGCTCGTGCGCCTAGCGTATATAGCCACCTTAATACATAGAATTTCGATTTGTTCTATGTAATTTGTATGTATCAAAGTTTACCTAACCGAACCAAGTTTGCATAGGATCGTCATAACTTTGCTTCCAGGTGACGCATTTCGACGCTGTTTTCAGCTGAGTAATTCATATTTAGGCCACCCGAGACCGTCCGAGTGGAAATTGTGACGAAAACGCGAAAAAATTTTCTTTTCGCCTATAGACTTGGAAAATTCTCAAAATTTTTATGCTGGTTACATAGTTTAATTTTTATTTCAAAATTCTTACATTAAAACACGTTCAAATTAGTTTCAATAGATACTTACCTGCCTTACCTGCATT
>CATLJQ010000031.1:55000-59767 GCA_949987655.1 Polymixis flavicincta | reverse complement strand
GTATTATAATTTCATTATAATCATTTCAATAACCACCACCGTGTCTTGAGGGGGTGGGGTTTGGTTTGGTCTGGGGTGTTGGGCTTTACCGAAGTACAAAAAACCTTACTTACATTTCTCTCTTTCGAATCGGTTTGTGGGGGAGGGGGAGGGGGAGGGGGTGGGGTGGTGGTGGTGGTGGTGGTGGTGGTGTGTTTGTTCTTGCGTGTGTCTGTGTTATAGGGTGGTATTATAATTTCATTAGCAACATTTCAATTACCACCACCGTGCGGGGTCAAGGGGGATGGGGGGGGGGGGGGGGGTGAACTATCTACCTACCCCCCCAAAAATACATGGGCTGGTTCCAGGATCATTCACTCGCCCGGATTCCCAACATGATGTAATTTTTTTTTTTTTTTTATATTACGTCCATGGTCTAAGATCAGCCCGATCACATCGTTTTTTAGTTTCGCATATATGTCATGCGAAGCGACGCGACGTCCGAGTGCGGACCGAGCGGCGCGGCGCTGGCGGACTTTTGAGTTTGTTGTTGGTGTGTTTATATCGGTTTGTGAACTTGGTGTGTCGCTCCCGATGTGTTGTGTGTTGTGTTGCCGTTTTGACGCGAATATAGTATATGATACACGTGTAGTTGACAGAGTTTGTGTGTTTCGGTGTGTGGTGGCGGAAATTACTCGACGCGGCGCGTTTGTGCCGTGGCTGAGCTTTTGACGCTGTGTACGCGCTATATTATAGAAACATACGATGGTGTTAGCTGTGCATGGTGTGTTGTTACTTCGTTGGCTTGTGGCGCGCTCATATCGACATTTATTAACGGGGGTGTGCGTTTTCACATACTGTGTGACGACTGATGACGGACGATTGTATGAACTGTGTGGACCGACGGATCGTATTTTATGCGTTTCCGTAAACAACGGTCGTTGTATGAAACAATGTGAACGGCGTGACGTCTACCGGCGCTCGGACGCGTCCAGTGTACGTCACGTCTCATGAGTTTTAATGCTCTTTATGAATTATCATGGTGAGGCGCTCTATAGATTCCGGGCGGAATCGTATATGGCTTTACGGATGTGTTAACAAATTTTACACACGTGAACTCGTCTCGGTACGAACGTTCGATATGGGGGCTTTTCTGTTCATGTACATCATGAACGTCAACGCCCTTATGCACGCGCAGCGTCGTCTGGCGGGTTGAGATATACGCGTCCAGAGGACAGCGCGTGTGACCCAAAAATTCTAATAAACACACAGAGCTCGCCCGTATGCGTTCTGCGTCTCTAAGATCGTGGACGCTCGGGAATGAGGATTCAATATGCGTTTCGCCGCCGAGGCGCGCGGTCGCCCTCGCGGTGGCCGCTGTGTGTCGGTGCGCGGGCGCGTGTCGATCTCTTATAACGAAGCTCCCTGGTTGATCCTGCCAGTAGTTATATGCTTGTCTCAAAGATTAAGCCATGCATGTCTCAGTGCAAGCCGTATTAAGGCGATACCGCGAATGGCTCAATATATCAGTTTTGGTTCCTTAGATCTTACTCAGTTACTTGGATAACTGTGGTAATTCTAGAGCTAATACATGCAATCAGAACTCTGACCAGTGATGGGATGAGTGCTTTTATTAGATCAAAACCAATCGACGGAGGGCCTCGCGTCCGAAGTCGTTAATTTTGATGAATCTGGATAACTTTTGCCGATCGCATGGTCCAGTACCGGCGACGCATCTTTCAAATGTCTGCCTTATCAACTTTCGATGGTAGTTTCTGCGACTACCATGGTTGTCACGGGTAACGGGGAATCAGGGTTCGATTCCGGAGAGGGAGCCTGAGAAACGGCTACCACATCCAAGGAAGGCAGCAGGCGCGCAAATTACCCACTCCCGGCACGGGGAGGTAGTGACGAAAAATAACGATACGGGACTCTTACGAGGCCTCGTAATCGGAATGAGTACACTTTAAATATTTTAACGAGGAACAATTGGAGGGCAAGTCTGGTGCCAGCAGCCGCGGTAATTCCAGCTCCAATAGCGTATACTAAAATTGTTGCGGTTAAAAAGCTCGTAGTTGCATTTGTGCGCCGCGCTGTCGGTGCACCGCATCCGCGGTGATACTGACACGTCTGCGGAGCATATCGTCGGTGAGCCGTCGGTAAAACGTCGGTTCAATATCAAAATCCTATCGCGGTGCTCTTCAATGAGTGTCGAGGTGGGCCGACAATTTTACTTTGAACAAATTAGAGTGCTCAAAGCGGGCTCAAAATGCTGCTTGAATATTTCGTGCATGGAATAATAGAATATGATCTCGGTTCTATTTTGTTGGTTTTCAGAACTCCGAGGTAATGATTAATAGGGATAACTGGGGGCATTCGTATTGCGACGTTAGAGGTGAAATTCTTGGATCGTCGCAAGACGAACATCAGCGAAAGCATTTGCCAAAGGTGTTTTCATCAATCAAGAACGAAAGTTAGAGGTTCGAAGGCGATTAGATACCGCCCTAGTTCTAACCGTAAATATGTCATCTAGCGATCCGCCGACGTTACTACAATGGCTCGGCGGGCAGCTTCCGGGAAACCAAAGATTTTGGACTCCGGGGGGAGTATGGTTGCAAAGCTGAAACTTAAAGGAATTGACGGAAGGGCACCACCAGGAGTGGAGCCTGCGGCTTAATTTGACTCAACACGGGAAATCTCACCAGGCCCGGACACCGGAAGGATTGACAGATTAACAGCTCTTTCTTGATTCGGTGGGTGGTGGTGCATGGCCGTTCTTAGTTGGTGGAGCGATTTGTCTGGTTAATTCCGGTAACGAACGAGACTCTAGCCTGCTAAATAGGCGTCGTCATTTAGGTGTGCGTGACTCCGGTCTCGCAACTCACTGGCGACGTATTAAAATTCTTCTTAGAGGGACCGGCGGCTTCGAGCCGCACGAGATTGAGCAATAACAGGTCTGTGATGCCCTTAGATGTCCTGGGCCGCACGCGCGCTACACTGAAGGAATCAGCATGTTCTCCCTGGCCTAGAGGCCCGGGCAACCCGCTGAAACTCCTTCGTGCTGGGGATTGGGGTTTGCAATTATCCCCCATAAACGAGGAATTCCTAGTAAGCGCGAGTCATAAGCTCGCGTTGATTACGTCCCTGCCCTTTGTACACACCGCCCGTCGCTACTACCGATTGAATGATTTAGTGAGGTCTTCGGACCGACACGCGGTGGCTTCACGGCCGTCGGCGTTGCTGGGAAGTTGACCAAACTTGATCATTTAGAGGAAGTAAAAGTCGTAACAAGGTTTCCGTAGGGGAACCTGCGGAAGGATCATTAACGTGTAACGCTATGCGTGTATCTTAAAAAAATACACGACGCGCGTAAACGTAAATATCAATCCAAAAACAAAAATGAAACGATCAACGTCCGATGTGTCCGCGTGTTTTACACGTTGGGCACACGGCGTTTTTCGAGATAAGAGAGAGAATCGAAACGCGCGCTTCTGCGTGCCGCGACGCGCGATGCTGAGTGCGCTGTCGACGACGTGTGTTCGCACACGACGCGACGGTGCGCGTGCGTCGCGCTGATGTCGGCCGCGCGTCGCGCGCGTCGTTCTCGCGTCGCGTCCTCGCACGGTATGTAGACTGGTCTAAAAACCCGCACCACGAGTACCGTTGGACGTGTTCGTCAACACATTCGTCCCTCATACTGCGGTGGGATCAATTTTTTTTTATTTCTATAACAATTATATACCTATACGATCAGTTCATGTAACAATTATATGATAATATAACATAGTTATCTCATTCCATGTGGTGATATGTTTATTATTAAACTATTACCCTGGACGGTGGATCACTTGGCTCGCGGGTCGATGAAGAACGCAGTTAACTGCGCGTCATAGTGTGAACTGCAGGACACATTTGAACATCGACATTTCGAACGCACATTGCGGTCCGTGGAGACACATCCAGGACCACTCCTGTCTGAGGGCCGGCTGTATAAAATACAAATGCCACATTGCGTCTCGAGTTTAACATTCGTCACGCATCTGACGGTTCTGCGCTAGGAGCTCGCTCTTCGCGCGGTCCGTTCAAATATAACGATATTATACAATACACAAGACATTTGTCGAACGACGTTGTCGCGCTTGATGTTGTTGCGTGAAGCACGCATCCATCGTGCGCGTTCGCGTGCGGACGTACAAAAGGAAGCGGCGGTCGTGTGTGAAAACACACGCGCGCTCGCGACTCTTCGGTCTGCGATAACATTGCTAACCAGTGAGTGTTGCGATGCGTCAAGTCGCATTCCTCGTTCGTAACACGCGTTACGCGCGCGCATGCGTTTGCGAGCTTCGTTACGCGCGTACTCGTCGTTAAAGGCGTGCACACACGACGATCGACAGTAAAAATGTTTTATTCTGTATAACATAGTCTCAGTAGGCGGACTCGACGTCCGAAGAGCGCATCGACGCCGCCGTCGTTCTCGTTGATTCGATGAGTTCGGTTGCTGCGTCGTAACGCTGACGGATATCGCGTCTGCCTCATTCTTTTATCGTTGGCCTCAGATCAGGGAGGATCACCCGCCGAATTTAAGCATATTAGTAAGCGGAGGAAAAGAAACTAACTAGGATTTCCTTAGTAGCGGCGAGCGAACAGGAAAGAAGCCCAGCACTGAATCCCGCCGTTGTTCAGGCGGCGGGAGATGTGGTGTTCGGGAGGTTCCGCTTTCTCGTCGCGATCACTCCTGTCCAAGTTCGTCTTGAACGGGGCCGTTTTCCCGTAGAGGGTGCCAG
The DNA here is from genome assembly GCA_949987655.1 of Polymixis flavicincta. Lineage (NCBI taxonomy): Eukaryota > Metazoa > Arthropoda > Insecta > Lepidoptera > Noctuidae > Polymixis > Polymixis flavicincta. The sequence continues at coordinate 55,004 of CATLJQ010000031.1, read as the reverse complement.
GCCC
>CATLJQ010000031.1:42500-50000 GCA_949987655.1 Polymixis flavicincta | reverse complement strand
GTTATGAAGTTTGATTTTATTACTATACCTATATTCAATGAGTGAACCAGTAGTTCTATGAGAATACAACGTAATTTTAGAACGGCTCACAATATTTCTTATGGTTTTCTCATTCACGAACCGATAAAAGTAACATTTATTTTACTAGCAGCATTATAACGGCATCTTAACTTAATCTATTTGACAGTACATACCTATTAATATTGATTTTATTACTAATGTACATATACATAAATGTAAAAGGAGAAACCGACTGACTGATCAATCAACGCACAGCCGAAACTACTAGTACTGGGAACGTGAAATTTTGCACACGGCTTCCTTTTATAATGTAGGGGAGCACTAAGAAGGGGTTTTTCGAAATTCGACCTGTAAGGGGGTGAAAAGGGGGAATTTTTTTTTGTATAAAAAAAAACGTGTGGCACTCGGGACTGCCGCGGTAAAGCTATTGCATAGCATTTTTTATCAACTTATGCACCTCCTGGATAAAAACCGAGAGTGCGTTTAAGATAATTCAGAATTACGTTATTTAGTAGACAACGCAATTAGGTAGAAAATACCAAATTTGGGCTATCCAAAACGATAGAAAAATTATTTTTAGTAAAATACAATCATAATGCAACCTTCCTTGCCTTGAATATACTGCATAGACAATTAAAAGAATAAGTAGACATCAGTTTGACACGTTTGACTTAAATGTCATAACAATAATAATATATTATTATGTAAAATTAGGTTATTTTAAATAGACGAATCGTTTAAGACCGATTCGCAGAGTACTAATAAATACAGAAAACAAAGTGTGAAATATAAATAATGTAAAAGGATATCTACTAAAACATAAAGAAGTACAGTGTATCAGGTAATAAACAGATACTATACCCCCCAGTATGAAATGGCTAAAATACTGCTAAAACGGTAAGAAAATTTCATAAACTATCCATAAATATACGATGTTGTGTGTGAAAATTCAGATAAAGCAGTCAAAATTGCAATTTTAACATGTCATTCCTCCGTTGCTATGCAACAGTCCGACCTGATGCTAGGTGTGACATTATTTTCGTTACGGAATTTCTGGGTTCGGTCTACACGCTCAAGGCCCGCGATAGAACCTATGCAATAGCTTAAAATCTTATTCCTTGAGTTAATAAACTTGAAACTTGGCATAAATACTAAGTTAAGTAAATTATGAGGTTGGCCATTTATTGTTTTTCTAAACTGGTCAAAGTTTGTATGGAAGAATTAAACCAAAAAGTGAAGAATAACGTGTATCAATCGGGGTTTCTCGAAAATCTACCCGTTAAAAGTAAAAAAGGATAGATAGTCCGTGACATTAGAAATGTGAAAGTTCGTGAAGGTGATTGGATGTTTGTTACTCAATCAATCACGCAAAAACGTCTAAACGGATTTGGATGAAATTTCACACACAGACAGATTATAACCTAGATTAACATATAGAATACTTTTTATCCCGGTAGTACGTTCCCGCGGGATATTATATAATTGCTGTTCGGTGTATTTTGTCCATGGTATTTTATTATGTGTGAGTGACAGAAACGAATCGCTGCAAAACCGACTCCACGTAGTCTCGTCTGCCCTACCCCTAGAGTGTTATATAAATCCGCGTAGGCGCGGAGGGGCGAGGCGGCCCGCGAGCCGAGGAGCAGGTGGATGTAACGCTCGCCGCCGCAGCTGAGGCTGGCCGGCGAAGCCGGCCAGCAAGCCGAAGCTGCGGTGGTGAGCGTTAAGCCATCTGCGACGGTAAGCTCGCGTGGGACCGCCGGAGCCTCGCAGCGCCGGAGCCGTGACGGAAACCATGCCTGCTCGCTTCAATTTAAACGTTTAGATGTGGCGTGTTTTTTCAAAAACATATCTTTGTTCTATGTAATTCGTAGCCATCAAAATCTACCAAGTTTTCGTAGAATCCTCATAACTTTGCTTCCTGGTGACGCATTTTGACGCTGTTTTTTGCTACGTTATTAATAATTAGGCTCCCCGAGACCGTCCGAGTCGAAATATACACGAAAACGCGAAAAAATTTTGCCTGTGTGTGTGTGTGTGTGTGTGTGTGTGTGTGTGTGTGTGTGTGTGTGTGTGTGTGTGTGTGTGTTGGTATTATAATTTCATTATAATCATTTCAATAACCACCACCGTGTCTTGAGGGGGTGGGGTTTGGTTTGGTCTGGGGTGTTGGGCTTTACCGAAGTACAAAAAACCTTACTTACATTTCTCTCTTTCGAATCGGTTTGTGGGGGAGGGGGAGGGGGAGGGGGTGGGGTGGTGGTGGTGGTGGTGGTGGTGGTGTGTTTGTTCTTGCGTGTGTCTGTGTTATAGGGTGGTATTATAATTTCATTAGCAACATTTCAATTACCACCACCGTGCGGGGTCAAGGGGGATGGGGGGGGGGGGGGGGGTGAACTATCTACCTACCCCCCCAAAAATACATGGGCTGGTTCCAGGATCATTCACTCGCCCGGATTCCCAACATGATGTAATTTTTTTTTTTTTTTTATATTACGTCCATGGTCTAAGATCAGCCCGATCACATCGTTTTTTAGTTTCGCATATATGTCATGCGAAGCGACGCGACGTCCGAGTGCGGACCGAGCGGCGCGGCGCTGGCGGACTTTTGAGTTTGTTGTTGGTGTGTTTATATCGGTTTGTGAACTTGGTGTGTCGCTCCCGATGTGTTGTGTGTTGTGTTGCCGTTTTGACGCGAATATAGTATATGATACACGTGTAGTTGACAGAGTTTGTGTGTTTCGGTGTGTGGTGGCGGAAATTACTCGACGCGGCGCGTTTGTGCCGTGGCTGAGCTTTTGACGCTGTGTACGCGCTATATTATAGAAACATACGATGGTGTTAGCTGTGCATGGTGTGTTGTTACTTCGTTGGCTTGTGGCGCGCTCATATCGACATTTATTAACGGGGGTGTGCGTTTTCACATACTGTGTGACGACTGATGACGGACGATTGTATGAACTGTGTGGACCGACGGATCGTATTTTATGCGTTTCCGTAAACAACGGTCGTTGTATGAAACAATGTGAACGGCGTGACGTCTACCGGCGCTCGGACGCGTCCAGTGTACGTCACGTCTCATGAGTTTTAATGCTCTTTATGAATTATCATGGTGAGGCGCTCTATAGATTCCGGGCGGAATCGTATATGGCTTTACGGATGTGTTAACAAATTTTACACACGTGAACTCGTCTCGGTACGAACGTTCGATATGGGGGCTTTTCTGTTCATGTACATCATGAACGTCAACGCCCTTATGCACGCGCAGCGTCGTCTGGCGGGTTGAGATATACGCGTCCAGAGGACAGCGCGTGTGACCCAAAAATTCTAATAAACACACAGAGCTCGCCCGTATGCGTTCTGCGTCTCTAAGATCGTGGACGCTCGGGAATGAGGATTCAATATGCGTTTCGCCGCCGAGGCGCGCGGTCGCCCTCGCGGTGGCCGCTGTGTGTCGGTGCGCGGGCGCGTGTCGATCTCTTATAACGAAGCTCCCTGGTTGATCCTGCCAGTAGTTATATGCTTGTCTCAAAGATTAAGCCATGCATGTCTCAGTGCAAGCCGTATTAAGGCGATACCGCGAATGGCTCAATATATCAGTTTTGGTTCCTTAGATCTTACTCAGTTACTTGGATAACTGTGGTAATTCTAGAGCTAATACATGCAATCAGAACTCTGACCAGTGATGGGATGAGTGCTTTTATTAGATCAAAACCAATCGACGGAGGGCCTCGCGTCCGAAGTCGTTAATTTTGATGAATCTGGATAACTTTTGCCGATCGCATGGTCCAGTACCGGCGACGCATCTTTCAAATGTCTGCCTTATCAACTTTCGATGGTAGTTTCTGCGACTACCATGGTTGTCACGGGTAACGGGGAATCAGGGTTCGATTCCGGAGAGGGAGCCTGAGAAACGGCTACCACATCCAAGGAAGGCAGCAGGCGCGCAAATTACCCACTCCCGGCACGGGGAGGTAGTGACGAAAAATAACGATACGGGACTCTTACGAGGCCTCGTAATCGGAATGAGTACACTTTAAATATTTTAACGAGGAACAATTGGAGGGCAAGTCTGGTGCCAGCAGCCGCGGTAATTCCAGCTCCAATAGCGTATACTAAAATTGTTGCGGTTAAAAAGCTCGTAGTTGCATTTGTGCGCCGCGCTGTCGGTGCACCGCATCCGCGGTGATACTGACACGTCTGCGGAGCATATCGTCGGTGAGCCGTCGGTAAAACGTCGGTTCAATATCAAAATCCTATCGCGGTGCTCTTCAATGAGTGTCGAGGTGGGCCGACAATTTTACTTTGAACAAATTAGAGTGCTCAAAGCGGGCTCAAAATGCTGCTTGAATATTTCGTGCATGGAATAATAGAATATGATCTCGGTTCTATTTTGTTGGTTTTCAGAACTCCGAGGTAATGATTAATAGGGATAACTGGGGGCATTCGTATTGCGACGTTAGAGGTGAAATTCTTGGATCGTCGCAAGACGAACATCAGCGAAAGCATTTGCCAAAGGTGTTTTCATCAATCAAGAACGAAAGTTAGAGGTTCGAAGGCGATTAGATACCGCCCTAGTTCTAACCGTAAATATGTCATCTAGCGATCCGCCGACGTTACTACAATGGCTCGGCGGGCAGCTTCCGGGAAACCAAAGATTTTGGACTCCGGGGGGAGTATGGTTGCAAAGCTGAAACTTAAAGGAATTGACGGAAGGGCACCACCAGGAGTGGAGCCTGCGGCTTAATTTGACTCAACACGGGAAATCTCACCAGGCCCGGACACCGGAAGGATTGACAGATTAACAGCTCTTTCTTGATTCGGTGGGTGGTGGTGCATGGCCGTTCTTAGTTGGTGGAGCGATTTGTCTGGTTAATTCCGGTAACGAACGAGACTCTAGCCTGCTAAATAGGCGTCGTCATTTAGGTGTGCGTGACTCCGGTCTCGCAACTCACTGGCGACGTATTAAAATTCTTCTTAGAGGGACCGGCGGCTTCGAGCCGCACGAGATTGAGCAATAACAGGTCTGTGATGCCCTTAGATGTCCTGGGCCGCACGCGCGCTACACTGAAGGAATCAGCATGTTCTCCCTGGCCTAGAGGCCCGGGCAACCCGCTGAAACTCCTTCGTGCTGGGGATTGGGGTTTGCAATTATCCCCCATAAACGAGGAATTCCTAGTAAGCGCGAGTCATAAGCTCGCGTTGATTACGTCCCTGCCCTTTGTACACACCGCCCGTCGCTACTACCGATTGAATGATTTAGTGAGGTCTTCGGACCGACACGCGGTGGCTTCACGGCCGTCGGCGTTGCTGGGAAGTTGACCAAACTTGATCATTTAGAGGAAGTAAAAGTCGTAACAAGGTTTCCGTAGGGGAACCTGCGGAAGGATCATTAACGTGTAACGCTATGCGTGTATCTTAAAAAAATACACGACGCGCGTAAACGTAAATATCAATCCAAAAACAAAAATGAAACGATCAACGTCCGATGTGTCCGCGTGTTTTACACGTTGGGCACACGGCGTTTTTCGAGATAAGAGAGAGAATCGAAACGCGCGCTTCTGCGTGCCGCGACGCGCGATGCTGAGTGCGCTGTCGACGACGTGTGTTCGCACACGACGCGACGGTGCGCGTGCGTCGCGCTGATGTCGGCCGCGCGTCGCGCGCGTCGTTCTCGCGTCGCGTCCTCGCACGGTATGTAGACTGGTCTAAAAACCCGCACCACGAGTACCGTTGGACGTGTTCGTCAACACATTCGTCCCTCATACTGCGGTGGGATCAATTTTTTTTTATTTCTATAACAATTATATACCTATACGATCAGTTCATGTAACAATTATATGATAATATAACATAGTTATCTCATTCCATGTGGTGATATGTTTATTATTAAACTATTACCCTGGACGGTGGATCACTTGGCTCGCGGGTCGATGAAGAACGCAGTTAACTGCGCGTCATAGTGTGAACTGCAGGACACATTTGAACATCGACATTTCGAACGCACATTGCGGTCCGTGGAGACACATCCAGGACCACTCCTGTCTGAGGGCCGGCTGTATAAAATACAAATGCCACATTGCGTCTCGAGTTTAACATTCGTCACGCATCTGACGGTTCTGCGCTAGGAGCTCGCTCTTCGCGCGGTCCGTTCAAATATAACGATATTATACAATACACAAGACATTTGTCGAACGACGTTGTCGCGCTTGATGTTGTTGCGTGAAGCACGCATCCATCGTGCGCGTTCGCGTGCGGACGTACAAAAGGAAGCGGCGGTCGTGTGTGAAAACACACGCGCGCTCGCGACTCTTCGGTCTGCGATAACATTGCTAACCAGTGAGTGTTGCGATGCGTCAAGTCGCATTCCTCGTTCGTAACACGCGTTACGCGCGCGCATGCGTTTGCGAGCTTCGTTACGCGCGTACTCGTCGTTAAAGGCGTGCACACACGACGATCGACAGTAAAAATGTTTTATTCTGTATAACATAGTCTCAGTAGGCGGACTCGACGTCCGAAGAGCGCATCGACGCCGCCGTCGTTCTCGTTGATTCGATGAGTTCGGTTGCTGCGTCGTAACGCTGACGGATATCGCGTCTGCCTCATTCTTTTATCGTTGGCCTCAGATCAGGGAGGATCACCCGCCGAATTTAAGCATATTAGTAAGCGGAGGAAAAGAAACTAACTAGGATTTCCTTAGTAGCGGCGAGCGAACAGGAAAGAAGCCCAGCACTGAATCCCGCCGTTGTTCAGGCGGCGGGAGATGTGGTGTTCGGGAGGTTCCGCTTTCTCGTCGCGATCACTCCTGTCCAAGTTCGTCTTGAACGGGGCCGTTTTCCCGTAGAGGGTGCCAGGCCCGTAGCGACGGAGGATCGCGGCGAGAGGGACTCTCCTTAGAGTCGGGTTGCTTGAGAGTGCAGCCCTAAGTGGGTGGTAAACTCCATCTAAGGCTAAATATTACCGCGAGACCGATAGCGAACAAGTACCGTGAGGGAAAGTTGAAAAGAACTTTGAAGAGAGAGTTCAAGAGTACGTGAAACCGTTCAGGGGTAAACCTGCGAAACTCGAATGAACGAACGGAGAGATTCATCGTCATTCCGCGGCGTACGGACGCGCGCCTCGATGCCCTCGGCTTCGGTCGTTAGGCACGGGTCGCGTCCGTCGACGTCCGCGGACGGCGTGCACTTCTCTCTTAGTAAATACATCGCGACCCGTTCGATGTCGGTCTAAGCGCCGTACGGGAGCCCCGTTGCCCCTTCACGGGGGTAGTGGGACCGCGACGGTGGCCGACCGGCCGTCGGACGGTAGTTTTGACGAATCGCGCACGCGTTTTAGACGCGTCCGGCCCGACGCAAGTCAACGTCGTATCCTATGTCTACGCCTTAGTGCGGACGCAGGTGCGGCGCGTCTGCCGTCGCCGCCGTGTTGTCTCGGACTGTGCGCGTCTCTGTCTGCGATGATTCAGTTTCGGGCACTCGC
>CATLJQ010000031.1:30000-37500 GCA_949987655.1 Polymixis flavicincta | reverse complement strand
ACCTTCCTTGCCTTGAATATACTGCATAGACAATTAAAAGAATAAGTAGACATCAGTTTGACACGTTTGACTTAAATGTCATAACAATAATAATATATTATTATGTAAAATTAGGTTATTTTAAATAGACGAATCGTTTAAGACCGATTCGCAGAGTACTAATAAATACAGAAAACAAAGTGTGAAATATAAATAATGTAAAAGGATATCTACTAAAACATAAAGAAGTACAGTGTATCAGGTAATAAACAGATACTATACCCCCCAGTATGAAATGGCTAAAATACTGCTAAAACGGTAAGAAAATTTCATAAACTATCCATAAATATACGATGTTGTGTGTGAAAATTCAGATAAAGCAGTCAAAATTGCAATTTTAACATGTCATTCCTCCGTTGCTATGCAACAGTCCGACCTGATGCTAGGTGTGACATTATTTTCGTTACGGAATTTCTGGGTTCGGTCTACACGCTCAAGGCCCGCGATAGAACCTATGCAATAGCTTAAAATCTTATTCCTTGAGTTAATAAACTTGAAACTTGGCATAAATACTAAGTTAAGTAAATTATGAGGTTGGCCATTTATTGTTTTTCTAAACTGGTCAAAGTTTGTATGGAAGAATTAAACCAAAAAGTGAAGAATAACGTGTATCAATCGGGGTTTCTCGAAAATCTACCCGTTAAAAGTAAAAAAGGATAGATAGTCCGTGACATTAGAAATGTGAAAGTTCGTGAAGGTGATTGGATGTTTGTTACTCAATCAATCACGCAAAAACGTCTAAACGGATTTGGATGAAATTTCACACACAGACAGATTATAACCTAGATTAACATATAGAATACTTTTTATCCCGGTAGTACGTTCCCGCGGGATATTATATAATTGCTGTTCGGTGTATTTTGTCCATGGTATTTTATTATGTGTGAGTGACAGAAACGAATCGCTGCAAAACCGACTCCACGTAGTCTCGTCTGCCCTACCCCTAGAGTGTTATATAAATCCGCGTAGGCGCGGAGGGGCGAGGCGGCCCGCGAGCCGAGGAGCAGGTGGATGTAACGCTCGCCGCCGCAGCTGAGGCTGGCCGGCGAAGCCGGCCAGCAAGCCGAAGCTGCGGTGGTGAGCGTTAAGCCATCTGCGACGGTAAGCTCGCGTGGGACCGCCGGAGCCTCGCAGCGCCGGAGCCGTGACGGAAACCATGCCTGCTCGCTTCAATTTAAACGTTTAGATGTGGCGTGTTTTTTCAAAAACATATCTTTGTTCTATGTAATTCGTAGCCATCAAAATCTACCAAGTTTTCGTAGAATCCTCATAACTTTGCTTCCTGGTGACGCATTTTGACGCTGTTTTTTGCTACGTTATTAATAATTAGGCTCCCCGAGACCGTCCGAGTCGAAATATACACGAAAACGCGAAAAAATTTTGCCTGTGTGTGTGTGTGTGTGTGTGTGTGTGTGTGTGTGTGTGTGTGTGTGTGTGTGTGTGTGTGTGTTGGTATTATAATTTCATTATAATCATTTCAATAACCACCACCGTGTCTTGAGGGGGTGGGGTTTGGTTTGGTCTGGGGTGTTGGGCTTTACCGAAGTACAAAAAACCTTACTTACATTTCTCTCTTTCGAATCGGTTTGTGGGGGAGGGGGAGGGGGAGGGGGTGGGGTGGTGGTGGTGGTGGTGGTGGTGGTGTGTTTGTTCTTGCGTGTGTCTGTGTTATAGGGTGGTATTATAATTTCATTAGCAACATTTCAATTACCACCACCGTGCGGGGTCAAGGGGGATGGGGGGGGGGGGGGGGGTGAACTATCTACCTACCCCCCCAAAAATACATGGGCTGGTTCCAGGATCATTCACTCGCCCGGATTCCCAACATGATGTAATTTTTTTTTTTTTTTTATATTACGTCCATGGTCTAAGATCAGCCCGATCACATCGTTTTTTAGTTTCGCATATATGTCATGCGAAGCGACGCGACGTCCGAGTGCGGACCGAGCGGCGCGGCGCTGGCGGACTTTTGAGTTTGTTGTTGGTGTGTTTATATCGGTTTGTGAACTTGGTGTGTCGCTCCCGATGTGTTGTGTGTTGTGTTGCCGTTTTGACGCGAATATAGTATATGATACACGTGTAGTTGACAGAGTTTGTGTGTTTCGGTGTGTGGTGGCGGAAATTACTCGACGCGGCGCGTTTGTGCCGTGGCTGAGCTTTTGACGCTGTGTACGCGCTATATTATAGAAACATACGATGGTGTTAGCTGTGCATGGTGTGTTGTTACTTCGTTGGCTTGTGGCGCGCTCATATCGACATTTATTAACGGGGGGTGTGTGCGTTTTCACATACTGTGTGACGACTGATGACGGACGATTGTGTGAACTGTGTGGACCGACGGATCGTATTTTATGCGTTTCCGTAAACAGCGGTCGTTGTATGAAACAATGTGAACGGCGTGACGTCTACCGGCGCTCGGACGCGTCCAGTGTACGTCACGTCTCATGAGTATTAATGCTCTTTATGAATTATCATGGTGAGGCGCTCTATAGATTCCGGGCGGAATCGTATATGGCTTTACGGATGTGTTAACAAATTTTACACACGTGAACTCGTCTCGGTACGAACGTTCGATATGGGGGCTTTTCTGTTCATGTACATCATGAACGTCAACGCCCTTATGCACGCGCAGCGTCGTCTGGCGGGTTGAGATATACGCGTCCAGAGGACAGCGCGTGTGACCCAAAAATTCTAATAAACACACAGAGCTCGCCCGTATGCGTTCTGCGTCTCTAAGATCGTGGACGCTCGGGAATGAGGATTCAATATGCGTTTCGCCGCCGAGGCGCGCGGTCGCCCTCGCGGTGGCCGCTGTGTGTCGGTGCGCGGGCGCGTGTCGATCTCTTATAACGAAGCTCCCTGGTTGATCCTGCCAGTAGTTATATGCTTGTCTCAAAGATTAAGCCATGCATGTCTCAGTGCAAGCCGTATTAAGGCGATACCGCGAATGGCTCAATATATCAGTTTTGGTTCCTTAGATCTTACTCAGTTACTTGGATAACTGTGGTAATTCTAGAGCTAATACATGCAATCAGAACTCTGACCAGTGATGGGATGAGTGCTTTTATTAGATCAAAACCAATCGACGGAGGGCCTCGCGTCCGAAGTCGTTAATTTTGATGAATCTGGATAACTTTTGCCGATCGCATGGTCCAGTACCGGCGACGCATCTTTCAAATGTCTGCCTTATCAACTTTCGATGGTAGTTTCTGCGACTACCATGGTTGTCACGGGTAACGGGGAATCAGGGTTCGATTCCGGAGAGGGAGCCTGAGAAACGGCTACCACATCCAAGGAAGGCAGCAGGCGCGCAAATTACCCACTCCCGGCACGGGGAGGTAGTGACGAAAAATAACGATACGGGACTCTTACGAGGCCTCGTAATCGGAATGAGTACACTTTAAATATTTTAACGAGGAACAATTGGAGGGCAAGTCTGGTGCCAGCAGCCGCGGTAATTCCAGCTCCAATAGCGTATACTAAAATTGTTGCGGTTAAAAAGCTCGTAGTTGCATTTGTGCGCCGCGCTGTCGGTGCACCGCATCCGCGGTGATACTGACACGTCTGCGGAGCATATCGTCGGTGAGCCGTCGGTAAAACGTCGGTTCAATATCAAAATCCTATCGCGGTGCTCTTCAATGAGTGTCGAGGTGGGCCGACAATTTTACTTTGAACAAATTAGAGTGCTCAAAGCGGGCTCAAAATGCTGCTTGAATATTTCGTGCATGGAATAATAGAATATGATCTCGGTTCTATTTTGTTGGTTTTCAGAACTCCGAGGTAATGATTAATAGGGATAACTGGGGGCATTCGTATTGCGACGTTAGAGGTGAAATTCTTGGATCGTCGCAAGACGAACATCAGCGAAAGCATTTGCCAAAGGTGTTTTCATCAATCAAGAACGAAAGTTAGAGGTTCGAAGGCGATTAGATACCGCCCTAGTTCTAACCGTAAATATGTCATCTAGCGATCCGCCGACGTTACTACAATGGCTCGGCGGGCAGCTTCCGGGAAACCAAAGATTTTGGACTCCGGGGGGAGTATGGTTGCAAAGCTGAAACTTAAAGGAATTGACGGAAGGGCACCACCAGGAGTGGAGCCTGCGGCTTAATTTGACTCAACACGGGAAATCTCACCAGGCCCGGACACCGGAAGGATTGACAGATTAACAGCTCTTTCTTGATTCGGTGGGTGGTGGTGCATGGCCGTTCTTAGTTGGTGGAGCGATTTGTCTGGTTAATTCCGGTAACGAACGAGACTCTAGCCTGCTAAATAGGCGTCGTCATTTAGGTGTGCGTGACTCCGGTCTCGCAACTCACTGGCGACGTATTAAAATTCTTCTTAGAGGGACCGGCGGCTTCGAGCCGCACGAGATTGAGCAATAACAGGTCTGTGATGCCCTTAGATGTCCTGGGCCGCACGCGCGCTACACTGAAGGAATCAGCATGTTCTCCCTGGCCTAGAGGCCCGGGCAACCCGCTGAAACTCCTTCGTGCTGGGGATTGGGGTTTGCAATTATCCCCCATAAACGAGGAATTCCTAGTAAGCGCGAGTCATAAGCTCGCGTTGATTACGTCCCTGCCCTTTGTACACACCGCCCGTCGCTACTACCGATTGAATGATTTAGTGAGGTCTTCGGACCGACACGCGGTGGCTTCACGGCCGTCGGCGTTGCTGGGAAGTTGACCAAACTTGATCATTTAGAGGAAGTAAAAGTCGTAACAAGGTTTCCGTAGGGGAACCTGCGGAAGGATCATTAACGTGTAACGCTATGCGTGTATCTTAAAAAAATACACGACGCGCGTAAACGTAAATATCAATCCAAAAACAAAAATGAAACGATCAACGTCCGATGTGTCCGCGTGTTTTACACGTTGGGCACACGGCGTTTTTCGAGATAAGAGAGAGAATCGAAACGCGCGCTTCTGCGTGCCGCGACGCGCGATGCTGAGTGCGCTGTCGACGACGTGTGTTCGCACACGACGCGACGGTGCGCGTGCGTCGCGCTGATGTCGGCCGCGCGTCGCGCGCGTCGTTCTCGCGTCGCGTCCTCGCACGGTATGTAGACTGGTCTAAAAACCCGCACCACGAGTACCGTTGGACGTGTTCGTCAACACATTCGTCCCTCATACTGCGGTGGGATCAATTTTTTTTTATTTCTATAACAATTATATACCTATACGATCAGTTCATGTAACAATTATATGATAATATAACATAGTTATCTCATTCCATGTGGTGATATGTTTATTATTAAACTATTACCCTGGACGGTGGATCACTTGGCTCGCGGGTCGATGAAGAACGCAGTTAACTGCGCGTCATAGTGTGAACTGCAGGACACATTTGAACATCGACATTTCGAACGCACATTGCGGTCCGTGGAGACACATCCAGGACCACTCCTGTCTGAGGGCCGGCTGTATAAAATACAAATGCCACATTGCGTCTCGAGTTTAACATTCGTCACGCATCTGACGGTTCTGCGCTAGGAGCTCGCTCTTCGCGCGGTCCGTTCAAATATAACGATATTATACAATACACAAGACATTTGTCGAACGACGTTGTCGCGCTTGATGTTGTTGCGTGAAGCACGCATCCATCGTGCGCGTTCGCGTGCGGACGTACAAAAGGAAGCGGCGGTCGTGTGTGAAAACACACGCGCGCTCGCGACTCTTCGGTCTGCGATAACATTGCTAACCAGTGAGTGTTGCGATGCGTCAAGTCGCATTCCTCGTTCGTAACACGCGTTACGCGCGCGCATGCGTTTGCGAGCTTCGTTACGCGCGTACTCGTCGTTAAAGGCGTGCACACACGACGATCGACAGTAAAAATGTTTTATTCTGTATAACATAGTCTCAGTAGGCGGACTCGACGTCCGAAGAGCGCATCGACGCCGCCGTCGTTCTCGTTGATTCGATGAGTTCGGTTGCTGCGTCGTAACGCTGACGGATATCGCGTCTGCCTCATTCTTTTATCGTTGGCCTCAGATCAGGGAGGATCACCCGCCGAATTTAAGCATATTAGTAAGCGGAGGAAAAGAAACTAACTAGGATTTCCTTAGTAGCGGCGAGCGAACAGGAAAGAAGCCCAGCACTGAATCCCGCCGTTGTTCAGGCGGCGGGAGATGTGGTGTTCGGGAGGTTCCGCTTTCTCGTCGCGATCACTCCTGTCCAAGTTCGTCTTGAACGGGGCCGTTTTCCCGTAGAGGGTGCCAGGCCCGTAGCGACGGAGGATCGCGGCGAGAGGGACTCTCCTTAGAGTCGGGTTGCTTGAGAGTGCAGCCCTAAGTGGGTGGTAAACTCCATCTAAGGCTAAATATTACCGCGAGACCGATAGCGAACAAGTACCGTGAGGGAAAGTTGAAAAGAACTTTGAAGAGAGAGTTCAAGAGTACGTGAAACCGTTCAGGGGTAAACCTGCGAAACTCGAATGAACGAACGGAGAGATTCATCGTCATTCCGCGGCGTACGGACGCGCGCCTCGATGCCCTCGGCTTCGGTCGTTAGGCACGGGTCGCGTCCGTCGACGTCCGCGGACGGCGTGCACTTCTCTCTTAGTAAATACATCGCGACCCGTTCGATGTCGGTCTAAGCGCCGTACGGGAGCCCCGTTGCCCCTTCACGGGGGTAGTGGGACCGCGACGGTGGCCGACCGGCCGTCGGACGGTAGTTTTGACGAATCGCGCACGCGTTTTAGACGCGTCCGGCCCGACGCAAGTCAACGTCGTATCCTATGTCTACGCCTTAGTGCGGACGCAGGTGCGGCGCGTCTGCCGTCGCCGCCGTGTTGTCTCGGACTGTGCGCGTCTCTGTCTGCGATGATTCAGTTTCGGGCACTCGCAGGACCCGTCTTGAAACACGGACCAAGGAGTCTAGCATGTATGCGAGTCATTGAGATAATAAAACTGAAAGGCGCAACGAAAGTGAAGGCGCGCGCTCGCCGCGCGCTCAGGGAGGATGGAGCTTCGATCTCGGTCGATCTCTCGCACTCCCGAGGCGTCTCGTTTCCAATCCGTGAATGCAGGCGCGCTCTGAGCATAAATGCTGGGACCCGAAAGATGGTGAACTATGCCTGGTCAGGTCGAAGTCAGGGGAAACCCTGATGGAGGACCGTAGCGATTCTGACGTGCAAATCGATCGTCGGAACTGGGTATAGGGGCGAAAGACTAATCGAACCATCTAGTAGCTGGTTCCGTCCGAAGTTTCCCTCAGGATAGCTGGCGTCGATTTGAACAGTCTCATCCGGTAAAGCGAATGATTAGAGGCATTGGGACCGAAACGATCTCAACCTATTCTCAAACTTTAAATGGGTGAGTACTCCGGCTTACTCGAACGATGAAGCCGGAGATCTGATGACGGTGCCAAGTGGGCCAATTTTGGTAAGCAGAACTGGCGCTGTGGGATGAACCAAACGTAGTGTTAAGGCGCCTAAAAAACGCTCATGGGACACCATGAAAGG
>CATLJQ010000031.1:20000-25000 GCA_949987655.1 Polymixis flavicincta | reverse complement strand
GAATTAAACCAAAAAGTGAAGAATAACGTGTATCAATCGGGGTTTCTCGAAAATCTACCCGTTAAAAGTAAAAAAGGATAGATAGTCCGTGACATTAGAAATGTGAAAGTTCGTGAAGGTGATTGGATGTTTGTTACTCAATCAATCACGCAAAAACGTCTAAACGGATTTGGATGAAATTTCACACACAGACAGATTATAACCTAGATTAACATATAGAATACTTTTTATCCCGGTAGTACGTTCCCGCGGGATATTATATAATTGCTGTTCGGTGTATTTTGTCCATGGTATTTTATTATGTGTGAGTGACAGAAACGAATCGCTGCAAAACCGACTCCACGTAGTCTCGTCTGCCCTACCCCTAGAGTGTTATATAAATCCGCGTAGGCGCGGAGGGGCGAGGCGGCCCGCGAGCCGAGGAGCAGGTGGATGTAACGCTCGCCGCCGCAGCTGAGGCTGGCCGGCGAAGCCGGCCAGCAAGCCGAAGCTGCGGTGGTGAGCGTTAAGCCATCTGCGACGGTAAGCTCGCGTGGGACCGCCGGAGCCTCGCAGCGCCGGAGCCGTGACGGAAACCATGCCTGCTCGCTTCAATTTAAACGTTTAGATGTGGCGTGTTTTTTCAAAAACATATCTTTGTTCTATGTAATTCGTAGCCATCAAAATCTACCAAGTTTTCGTAGAATCCTCATAACTTTGCTTCCTGGTGACGCATTTTGACGCTGTTTTTTGCTACGTTATTAATAATTAGGCTCCCCGAGACCGTCCGAGTCGAAATATACACGAAAACGCGAAAAAATTTTGCCTGTGTGTGTGTGTGTGTGTGTGTGTGTGTGTGTGTGTGTGTGTGTGTGTGTGTGTGTGTGTGTGTTGGTATTATAATTTCATTATAATCATTTCAATAACCACCACCGTGTCTTGAGGGGGTGGGGTTTGGTTTGGTCTGGGGTGTTGGGCTTTACCGAAGTACAAAAAACCTTACTTACATTTCTCTCTTTCGAATCGGTTTGTGGGGGAGGGGGAGGGGGAGGGGGTGGGGTGGTGGTGGTGGTGGTGGTGGTGGTGTGTTTGTTCTTGCGTGTGTCTGTGTTATAGGGTGGTATTATAATTTCATTAGCAACATTTCAATTACCACCACCGTGCGGGGTCAAGGGGGATGGGGGGGGGGGGGGGGGTGAACTATCTACCTACCCCCCCAAAAATACATGGGCTGGTTCCAGGATCATTCACTCGCCCGGATTCCCAACATGATGTAATTTTTTTTTTTTTTTTATATTACGTCCATGGTCTAAGATCAGCCCGATCACATCGTTTTTTAGTTTCGCATATATGTCATGCGAAGCGACGCGACGTCCGAGTGCGGACCGAGCGGCGCGGCGCTGGCGGACTTTTGAGTTTGTTGTTGGTGTGTTTATATCGGTTTGTGAACTTGGTGTGTCGCTCCCGATGTGTTGTGTGTTGTGTTGCCGTTTTGACGCGAATATAGTATATGATACACGTGTAGTTGACAGAGTTTGTGTGTTTCGGTGTGTGGTGGCGGAAATTACTCGACGCGGCGCGTTTGTGCCGTGGCTGAGCTTTTGACGCTGTGTACGCGCTATATTATAGAAACATACGATGGTGTTAGCTGTGCATGGTGTGTTGTTACTTCGTTGGCTTGTGGCGCGCTCATATCGACATTTATTAACGGGGGTGTGCGTTTTCACATACTGTGTGACGACTGATGACGGACGATTGTATGAACTGTGTGGACCGACGGATCGTATTTTATGCGTTTCCGTAAACAACGGTCGTTGTATGAAACAATGTGAACGGCGTGACGTCTACCGGCGCTCGGACGCGTCCAGTGTACGTCACGTCTCATGAGTTTTAATGCTCTTTATGAATTATCATGGTGAGGCGCTCTATAGATTCCGGGCGGAATCGTATATGGCTTTACGGATGTGTTAACAAATTTTACACACGTGAACTCGTCTCGGTACGAACGTTCGATATGGGGGCTTTTCTGTTCATGTACATCATGAACGTCAACGCCCTTATGCACGCGCAGCGTCGTCTGGCGGGTTGAGATATACGCGTCCAGAGGACAGCGCGTGTGACCCAAAAATTCTAATAAACACACAGAGCTCGCCCGTATGCGTTCTGCGTCTCTAAGATCGTGGACGCTCGGGAATGAGGATTCAATATGCGTTTCGCCGCCGAGGCGCGCGGTCGCCCTCGCGGTGGCCGCTGTGTGTCGGTGCGCGGGCGCGTGTCGATCTCTTATAACGAAGCTCCCTGGTTGATCCTGCCAGTAGTTATATGCTTGTCTCAAAGATTAAGCCATGCATGTCTCAGTGCAAGCCGTATTAAGGCGATACCGCGAATGGCTCAATATATCAGTTTTGGTTCCTTAGATCTTACTCAGTTACTTGGATAACTGTGGTAATTCTAGAGCTAATACATGCAATCAGAACTCTGACCAGTGATGGGATGAGTGCTTTTATTAGATCAAAACCAATCGACGGAGGGCCTCGCGTCCGAAGTCGTTAATTTTGATGAATCTGGATAACTTTTGCCGATCGCATGGTCCAGTACCGGCGACGCATCTTTCAAATGTCTGCCTTATCAACTTTCGATGGTAGTTTCTGCGACTACCATGGTTGTCACGGGTAACGGGGAATCAGGGTTCGATTCCGGAGAGGGAGCCTGAGAAACGGCTACCACATCCAAGGAAGGCAGCAGGCGCGCAAATTACCCACTCCCGGCACGGGGAGGTAGTGACGAAAAATAACGATACGGGACTCTTACGAGGCCTCGTAATCGGAATGAGTACACTTTAAATATTTTAACGAGGAACAATTGGAGGGCAAGTCTGGTGCCAGCAGCCGCGGTAATTCCAGCTCCAATAGCGTATACTAAAATTGTTGCGGTTAAAAAGCTCGTAGTTGCATTTGTGCGCCGCGCTGTCGGTGCACCGCATCCGCGGTGATACTGACACGTCTGCGGAGCATATCGTCGGTGAGCCGTCGGTAAAACGTCGGTTCAATATCAAAATCCTATCGCGGTGCTCTTCAATGAGTGTCGAGGTGGGCCGACAATTTTACTTTGAACAAATTAGAGTGCTCAAAGCGGGCTCAAAATGCTGCTTGAATATTTCGTGCATGGAATAATAGAATATGATCTCGGTTCTATTTTGTTGGTTTTCAGAACTCCGAGGTAATGATTAATAGGGATAACTGGGGGCATTCGTATTGCGACGTTAGAGGTGAAATTCTTGGATCGTCGCAAGACGAACATCAGCGAAAGCATTTGCCAAAGGTGTTTTCATCAATCAAGAACGAAAGTTAGAGGTTCGAAGGCGATTAGATACCGCCCTAGTTCTAACCGTAAATATGTCATCTAGCGATCCGCCGACGTTACTACAATGGCTCGGCGGGCAGCTTCCGGGAAACCAAAGATTTTGGACTCCGGGGGGAGTATGGTTGCAAAGCTGAAACTTAAAGGAATTGACGGAAGGGCACCACCAGGAGTGGAGCCTGCGGCTTAATTTGACTCAACACGGGAAATCTCACCAGGCCCGGACACCGGAAGGATTGACAGATTAACAGCTCTTTCTTGATTCGGTGGGTGGTGGTGCATGGCCGTTCTTAGTTGGTGGAGCGATTTGTCTGGTTAATTCCGGTAACGAACGAGACTCTAGCCTGCTAAATAGGCGTCGTCATTTAGGTGTGCGTGACTCCGGTCTCGCAACTCACTGGCGACGTATTAAAATTCTTCTTAGAGGGACCGGCGGCTTCGAGCCGCACGAGATTGAGCAATAACAGGTCTGTGATGCCCTTAGATGTCCTGGGCCGCACGCGCGCTACACTGAAGGAATCAGCATGTTCTCCCTGGCCTAGAGGCCCGGGCAACCCGCTGAAACTCCTTCGTGCTGGGGATTGGGGTTTGCAATTATCCCCCATAAACGAGGAATTCCTAGTAAGCGCGAGTCATAAGCTCGCGTTGATTACGTCCCTGCCCTTTGTACACACCGCCCGTCGCTACTACCGATTGAATGATTTAGTGAGGTCTTCGGACCGACACGCGGTGGCTTCACGGCCGTCGGCGTTGCTGGGAAGTTGACCAAACTTGATCATTTAGAGGAAGTAAAAGTCGTAACAAGGTTTCCGTAGGGGAACCTGCGGAAGGATCATTAACGTGTAACGCTATGCGTGTATCTTAAAAAAATACACGACGCGCGTAAACGTAAATATCAATCCAAAAACAAAAATGAAACGATCAACGTCCGATGTGTCCGCGTGTTTTACACGTTGGGCACACGGCGTTTTTCGAGATAAGAGAGAGAATCGAAACGCGCGCTTCTGCGTGCCGCGACGCGCGATGCTGAGTGCGCTGTCGACGACGTGTGTTCGCACACGACGCGACGGTGCGCGTGCGTCGCGCTGATGTCGGCCGCGCGTCGCGCGCGTCGTTCTCGCGTCGCGTCCTCGCACGGTATGTAGACTGGTCTAAAAACCCGCACCACGAGTACCGTTGGACGTGTTCGTCAACACATTCGTCCCTCATACTGCGGTGGGATCAATTTTTTTTTATTTCTATAACAATTATATACCTATACGATCAGTTCATGTAACAATTATATGATAATATAACATAGTTATCTCATTCCATGTGGTGATATGTTTATTATTAAACTATTACCCTGGACGGTGGATCACTTGGCTCGCGGGTCGATGAAGAACGCAGTTAACTGCGCGTCATAGTGTGAACTGCAGGACACATTTGAACATCGACATTTCGAACGCACATTGCGGTCCGTGGAGACACATCCAGGACCACTCCTGTCTGAGGGCCGGCTGTATAAAATACAAATGCCACATTGCGTCTCGAGTTTAACATTCGTCACGCATCTGACGGTTCTGCGCTAGGAGCTCGCTCTTCGCGCGGTCCGTTCAAATATAACGATATTATACAATACACAAGACATTTGTCGAACGACGTTGTCGCGCTTGATGTTG
>CATLJQ010000031.1:7500-15000 GCA_949987655.1 Polymixis flavicincta | reverse complement strand
ATTGGTCGTAAAGAAACTCGTCTATGGTATAGTAACATCTGTCAAGCAGTAACCCGTTCAGAGATTTTTTGAACGTTTGTAGTGGCATACATTTTATTATACACGTCTTGTGGAGCAACACCAAAGAAGGTTTTCTTCAAAAGAGATGTCTACTATACGAGCATCGATTAATACACGAACAGAACCACCGCTCCACGAATACACTTTACTACTATTTAATACACGAACTGAACCCGGGATTTAATACGCGAACTGACCGCTACCGCCTGCTGCGTTTAATACGTGAACCAACACCATGCAATTGCACAGCATTCAACGTGCGGCGGGCATGATTTCTGCCACGGCTCCGGCGCTGCGAGGCTCCGGCGGTCCCACGCGCCTACGCGATTCTAAATTACATTCTAGGGGTAGGGCAGACAAGACTGCGTGGAGTCGGATCTACGGCGATTCGTTTCTGTCACTAAAATAATGTATGTGGTCGCATATCGGACAAAAACAGTGTTCGTTGTTATGTTAATTTTTGATTGTCTTGAGTGTTTCACAGTGAATTAAGTGTGGTGCGATGTATAAAATGGTATGATTCCACCTAGATTTCAAACGTAATCTAATCTACTAATAAACCCTCTGAATGTTCGAGCGCGTTATGAAGTTTGATTTTATTACTATACCTATATTCAATGAGTGAACCAGTAGTTCTATGAGAATACAACGTAATTTTAGAACGGCTCACAATATTTCTTATGGTTTTCTCATTCACGAACCGATAAAAGTAACATTTATTTTACTAGCAGCATTATAACGGCATCTTAACTTAATCTATTTGACAGTACATACCTATTAATATTGATTTTATTACTAATGTACATATACATAAATGTAAAAGGAGAAACCGACTGACTGATCAATCAACGCACAGCCGAAACTACTAGTACTGGGAACGTGAAATTTTGCACACGGCTTCCTTTTATAATGTAGGGGAGCACTAAGAAGGGGTTTTTCGAAATTCGACCTGTAAGGGGGTGAAAAGGGGGAATTTTTTTTTGTATAAAAAAAAACGTGTGGCACTCGGGACTGCCGCGGTAAAGCTATTGCATAGCATTTTTTATCAACTTATGCACCTCCTGGATAAAAACCGAGAGTGCGTTTAAGATAATTCAGAATTACGTTATTTAGTAGACAACGCAATTAGGTAGAAAATACCAAATTTGGGCTATCCAAAACGATAGAAAAATTATTTTTAGTAAAATACAATCATAATGCAACCTTCCTTGCCTTGAATATACTGCATAGACAATTAAAAGAATAAGTAGACATCAGTTTGACACGTTTGACTTAAATGTCATAACAATAATAATATATTATTATGTAAAATTAGGTTATTTTAAATAGACGAATCGTTTAAGACCGATTCGCAGAGTACTAATAAATACAGAAAACAAAGTGTGAAATATAAATAATGTAAAAGGATATCTACTAAAACATAAAGAAGTACAGTGTATCAGGTAATAAACAGATACTATACCCCCCAGTATGAAATGGCTAAAATACTGCTAAAACGGTAAGAAAATTTCATAAACTATCCATAAATATACGATGTTGTGTGTGAAAATTCAGATAAAGCAGTCAAAATTGCAATTTTAACATGTCATTCCTCCGTTGCTATGCAACAGTCCGACCTGATGCTAGGTGTGACATTATTTTCGTTACGGAATTTCTGGGTTCGGTCTACACGCTCAAGGCCCGCGATAGAACCTATGCAATAGCTTAAAATCTTATTCCTTGAGTTAATAAACTTGAAACTTGGCATAAATACTAAGTTAAGTAAATTATGAGGTTGGCCATTTATTGTTTTTCTAAACTGGTCAAAGTTTGTATGGAAGAATTAAACCAAAAAGTGAAGAATAACGTGTATCAATCGGGGTTTCTCGAAAATCTACCCGTTAAAAGTAAAAAAGGATAGATAGTCCGTGACATTAGAAATGTGAAAGTTCGTGAAGGTGATTGGATGTTTGTTACTCAATCAATCACGCAAAAACGTCTAAACGGATTTGGATGAAATTTCACACACAGACAGATTATAACCTAGATTAACATATAGAATACTTTTTATCCCGGTAGTACGTTCCCGCGGGATATTATATAATTGCTGTTCGGTGTATTTTGTCCATGGTATTTTATTATGTGTGAGTGACAGAAACGAATCGCTGCAAAACCGACTCCACGTAGTCTCGTCTGCCCTACCCCTAGAGTGTTATATAAATCCGCGTAGGCGCGGAGGGGCGAGGCGGCCCGCGAGCCGAGGAGCAGGTGGATGTAACGCTCGCCGCCGCAGCTGAGGCTGGCCGGCGAAGCCGGCCAGCAAGCCGAAGCTGCGGTGGTGAGCGTTAAGCCATCTGCGACGGTAAGCTCGCGTGGGACCGCCGGAGCCTCGCAGCGCCGGAGCCGTGACGGAAACCATGCCTGCTCGCTTCAATTTAAACGTTTAGATGTGGCGTGTTTTTTCAAAAACATATCTTTGTTCTATGTAATTCGTAGCCATCAAAATCTACCAAGTTTTCGTAGAATCCTCATAACTTTGCTTCCTGGTGACGCATTTTGACGCTGTTTTTTGCTACGTTATTAATAATTAGGCTCCCCGAGACCGTCCGAGTCGAAATATACACGAAAACGCGAAAAAATTTTGCCTGTGTGTGTGTGTGTGTGTGTGTGTGTGTGTGTGTGTGTGTGTGTGTGTGTGTGTGTGTGTGTGTTGGTATTATAATTTCATTATAATCATTTCAATAACCACCACCGTGTCTTGAGGGGGTGGGGTTTGGTTTGGTCTGGGGTGTTGGGCTTTACCGAAGTACAAAAAACCTTACTTACATTTCTCTCTTTCGAATCGGTTTGTGGGGGAGGGGGAGGGGGAGGGGGTGGGGTGGTGGTGGTGGTGGTGGTGGTGGTGTGTTTGTTCTTGCGTGTGTCTGTGTTATAGGGTGGTATTATAATTTCATTAGCAACATTTCAATTACCACCACCGTGCGGGGTCAAGGGGGATGGGGGGGGGGGGGGGGGTGAACTATCTACCTACCCCCCCAAAAATACATGGGCTGGTTCCAGGATCATTCACTCGCCCGGATTCCCAACATGATGTAATTTTTTTTTTTTTTTTATATTACGTCCATGGTCTAAGATCAGCCCGATCACATCGTTTTTTAGTTTCGCATATATGTCATGCGAAGCGACGCGACGTCCGAGTGCGGACCGAGCGGCGCGGCGCTGGCGGACTTTTGAGTTTGTTGTTGGTGTGTTTATATCGGTTTGTGAACTTGGTGTGTCGCTCCCGATGTGTTGTGTGTTGTGTTGCCGTTTTGACGCGAATATAGTATATGATACACGTGTAGTTGACAGAGTTTGTGTGTTTCGGTGTGTGGTGGCGGAAATTACTCGACGCGGCGCGTTTGTGCCGTGGCTGAGCTTTTGACGCTGTGTACGCGCTATATTATAGAAACATACGATGGTGTTAGCTGTGCATGGTGTGTTGTTACTTCGTTGGCTTGTGGCGCGCTCATATCGACATTTATTAACGGGGGTGTGCGTTTTCACATACTGTGTGACGACTGATGACGGACGATTGTATGAACTGTGTGGACCGACGGATCGTATTTTATGCGTTTCCGTAAACAACGGTCGTTGTATGAAACAATGTGAACGGCGTGACGTCTACCGGCGCTCGGACGCGTCCAGTGTACGTCACGTCTCATGAGTTTTAATGCTCTTTATGAATTATCATGGTGAGGCGCTCTATAGATTCCGGGCGGAATCGTATATGGCTTTACGGATGTGTTAACAAATTTTACACACGTGAACTCGTCTCGGTACGAACGTTCGATATGGGGGCTTTTCTGTTCATGTACATCATGAACGTCAACGCCCTTATGCACGCGCAGCGTCGTCTGGCGGGTTGAGATATACGCGTCCAGAGGACAGCGCGTGTGACCCAAAAATTCTAATAAACACACAGAGCTCGCCCGTATGCGTTCTGCGTCTCTAAGATCGTGGACGCTCGGGAATGAGGATTCAATATGCGTTTCGCCGCCGAGGCGCGCGGTCGCCCTCGCGGTGGCCGCTGTGTGTCGGTGCGCGGGCGCGTGTCGATCTCTTATAACGAAGCTCCCTGGTTGATCCTGCCAGTAGTTATATGCTTGTCTCAAAGATTAAGCCATGCATGTCTCAGTGCAAGCCGTATTAAGGCGATACCGCGAATGGCTCAATATATCAGTTTTGGTTCCTTAGATCTTACTCAGTTACTTGGATAACTGTGGTAATTCTAGAGCTAATACATGCAATCAGAACTCTGACCAGTGATGGGATGAGTGCTTTTATTAGATCAAAACCAATCGACGGAGGGCCTCGCGTCCGAAGTCGTTAATTTTGATGAATCTGGATAACTTTTGCCGATCGCATGGTCCAGTACCGGCGACGCATCTTTCAAATGTCTGCCTTATCAACTTTCGATGGTAGTTTCTGCGACTACCATGGTTGTCACGGGTAACGGGGAATCAGGGTTCGATTCCGGAGAGGGAGCCTGAGAAACGGCTACCACATCCAAGGAAGGCAGCAGGCGCGCAAATTACCCACTCCCGGCACGGGGAGGTAGTGACGAAAAATAACGATACGGGACTCTTACGAGGCCTCGTAATCGGAATGAGTACACTTTAAATATTTTAACGAGGAACAATTGGAGGGCAAGTCTGGTGCCAGCAGCCGCGGTAATTCCAGCTCCAATAGCGTATACTAAAATTGTTGCGGTTAAAAAGCTCGTAGTTGCATTTGTGCGCCGCGCTGTCGGTGCACCGCATCCGCGGTGATACTGACACGTCTGCGGAGCATATCGTCGGTGAGCCGTCGGTAAAACGTCGGTTCAATATCAAAATCCTATCGCGGTGCTCTTCAATGAGTGTCGAGGTGGGCCGACAATTTTACTTTGAACAAATTAGAGTGCTCAAAGCGGGCTCAAAATGCTGCTTGAATATTTCGTGCATGGAATAATAGAATATGATCTCGGTTCTATTTTGTTGGTTTTCAGAACTCCGAGGTAATGATTAATAGGGATAACTGGGGGCATTCGTATTGCGACGTTAGAGGTGAAATTCTTGGATCGTCGCAAGACGAACATCAGCGAAAGCATTTGCCAAAGGTGTTTTCATCAATCAAGAACGAAAGTTAGAGGTTCGAAGGCGATTAGATACCGCCCTAGTTCTAACCGTAAATATGTCATCTAGCGATCCGCCGACGTTACTACAATGGCTCGGCGGGCAGCTTCCGGGAAACCAAAGATTTTGGACTCCGGGGGGAGTATGGTTGCAAAGCTGAAACTTAAAGGAATTGACGGAAGGGCACCACCAGGAGTGGAGCCTGCGGCTTAATTTGACTCAACACGGGAAATCTCACCAGGCCCGGACACCGGAAGGATTGACAGATTAACAGCTCTTTCTTGATTCGGTGGGTGGTGGTGCATGGCCGTTCTTAGTTGGTGGAGCGATTTGTCTGGTTAATTCCGGTAACGAACGAGACTCTAGCCTGCTAAATAGGCGTCGTCATTTAGGTGTGCGTGACTCCGGTCTCGCAACTCACTGGCGACGTATTAAAATTCTTCTTAGAGGGACCGGCGGCTTCGAGCCGCACGAGATTGAGCAATAACAGGTCTGTGATGCCCTTAGATGTCCTGGGCCGCACGCGCGCTACACTGAAGGAATCAGCATGTTCTCCCTGGCCTAGAGGCCCGGGCAACCCGCTGAAACTCCTTCGTGCTGGGGATTGGGGTTTGCAATTATCCCCCATAAACGAGGAATTCCTAGTAAGCGCGAGTCATAAGCTCGCGTTGATTACGTCCCTGCCCTTTGTACACACCGCCCGTCGCTACTACCGATTGAATGATTTAGTGAGGTCTTCGGACCGACACGCGGTGGCTTCACGGCCGTCGGCGTTGCTGGGAAGTTGACCAAACTTGATCATTTAGAGGAAGTAAAAGTCGTAACAAGGTTTCCGTAGGGGAACCTGCGGAAGGATCATTAACGTGTAACGCTATGCGTGTATCTTAAAAAAATACACGACGCGCGTAAACGTAAATATCAATCCAAAAACAAAAATGAAACGATCAACGTCCGATGTGTCCGCGTGTTTTACACGTTGGGCACACGGCGTTTTTCGAGATAAGAGAGAGAATCGAAACGCGCGCTTCTGCGTGCCGCGACGCGCGATGCTGAGTGCGCTGTCGACGACGTGTGTTCGCACACGACGCGACGGTGCGCGTGCGTCGCGCTGATGTCGGCCGCGCGTCGCGCGCGTCGTTCTCGCGTCGCGTCCTCGCACGGTATGTAGACTGGTCTAAAAACCCGCACCACGAGTACCGTTGGACGTGTTCGTCAACACATTCGTCCCTCATACTGCGGTGGGATCAATTTTTTTTTATTTCTATAACAATTATATACCTATACGATCAGTTCATGTAACAATTATATGATAATATAACATAGTTATCTCATTCCATGTGGTGATATGTTTATTATTAAACTATTACCCTGGACGGTGGATCACTTGGCTCGCGGGTCGATGAAGAACGCAGTTAACTGCGCGTCATAGTGTGAACTGCAGGACACATTTGAACATCGACATTTCGAACGCACATTGCGGTCCGTGGAGACACATCCAGGACCACTCCTGTCTGAGGGCCGGCTGTATAAAATACAAATGCCACATTGCGTCTCGAGTTTAACATTCGTCACGCATCTGACGGTTCTGCGCTAGGAGCTCGCTCTTCGCGCGGTCCGTTCAAATATAACGATATTATACAATACACAAGACATTTGTCGAACGACGTTGTCGCGCTTGATGTTGTTGCGTGAAGCACGCATCCATCGTGCGCGTTCGCGTGCGGACGTACAAAAGGAAGCGGCGGTCGTGTGTGAAAACACACGCGCGCTCGCGACTCTTCGGTCTGCGATAACATTGCTAACCAGTGAGTGTTGCGATGCGTCAAGTCGCATTCCTCGTTCGTAACACGCGTTACGCGCGCGCATGCGTTTGCGAGCTTCGTTACGCGCGTACTCGTCGTTAAAGGCGTGCACACACGACGATCGACAGTAAAAATGTTTTATTCTGTATAACATAGTCTCAGTAGGCGGACTCGACGTCCGAAGAGCGCATCGACGCCGCCGTCGTTCTCGTTGATTCGATGAGTTCGGTTGCTGCGTCGTAACGCTGACGGATATCGCGTCTGCCTCATTCTTTTATCGTTGGCCTCAGATCAGGGAGGATCACCCGCCGAATTTAAGCATATTAGTAAGCGGAGGAAAAGAAACTAACTAGGATTTCCTTAGTAGCGGCGAGCGAACAGGAAAGAAGCCCAGCACTGAATCCCGCCGTTGTTCAGGCGGCGGGAGATGTGGTGTTCGGGAGGTTCCGCTTTCTCGTCGCGATCACTCCTGTCCAAGTTCGTCTTGAACGGGGCCGTTTTCC
>CATLJQ010000031.1:0-2500 GCA_949987655.1 Polymixis flavicincta | reverse complement strand
CCTCTGAATGTTCGAGCGCGTTATGAAGTTTGATTTTATTACTATACCTATATTCAATGAGTGAACCAGTAGTTCTATGAGAATACAACGTAATTTTAGAACGGCTCACAATATTTCTTATGGTTTTCTCATTCACGAACCGATAAAAGTAACATTTATTTTACTAGCAGCATTATAACGGCATCTTAACTTAATCTATTTGACAGTACATACCTATTAATATTGATTTTATTACTAATGTACATATACATAAATGTAAAAGGAGAAACCGACTGACTGATCAATCAACGCACAGCCGAAACTACTAGTACTGGGAACGTGAAATTTTGCACACGGCTTCCTTTTATAATGTAGGGGAGCACTAAGAAGGGGTTTTTCGAAATTCGACCTGTAAGGGGGTGAAAAGGGGGAATTTTTTTTTGTATAAAAAAAAACGTGTGGCACTCGGGACTGCCGCGGTAAAGCTATTGCATAGCATTTTTTATCAACTTATGCACCTCCTGGATAAAAACCGAGAGTGCGTTTAAGATAATTCAGAATTACGTTATTTAGTAGACAACGCAATTAGGTAGAAAATACCAAATTTGGGCTATCCAAAACGATAGAAAAATTATTTTTAGTAAAATACAATCATAATGCAACCTTCCTTGCCTTGAATATACTGCATAGACAATTAAAAGAATAAGTAGACATCAGTTTGACACGTTTGACTTAAATGTCATAACAATAATAATATATTATTATGTAAAATTAGGTTATTTTAAATAGACGAATCGTTTAAGACCGATTCGCAGAGTACTAATAAATACAGAAAACAAAGTGTGAAATATAAATAATGTAAAAGGATATCTACTAAAACATAAAGAAGTACAGTGTATCAGGTAATAAACAGATACTATACCCCCCAGTATGAAATGGCTAAAATACTGCTAAAACGGTAAGAAAATTTCATAAACTATCCATAAATATACGATGTTGTGTGTGAAAATTCAGATAAAGCAGTCAAAATTGCAATTTTAACATGTCATTCCTCCGTTGCTATGCAACAGTCCGACCTGATGCTAGGTGTGACATTATTTTCGTTACGGAATTTCTGGGTTCGGTCTACACGCTCAAGGCCCGCGATAGAACCTATGCAATAGCTTAAAATCTTATTCCTTGAGTTAATAAACTTGAAACTTGGCATAAATACTAAGTTAAGTAAATTATGAGGTTGGCCATTTATTGTTTTTCTAAACTGGTCAAAGTTTGTATGGAAGAATTAAACCAAAAAGTGAAGAATAACGTGTATCAATCGGGGTTTCTCGAAAATCTACCCGTTAAAAGTAAAAAAGGATAGATAGTCCGTGACATTAGAAATGTGAAAGTTCGTGAAGGTGATTGGATGTTTGTTACTCAATCAATCACGCAAAAACGTCTAAACGGATTTGGATGAAATTTCACACACAGACAGATTATAACCTAGATTAACATATAGAATACTTTTTATCCCGGTAGTACGTTCCCGCGGGATATTATATAATTGCTGTTCGGTGTATTTTGTCCATGGTATTTTATTATGTGTGAGTGACAGAAACGAATCGCTGCAAAACCGACTCCACGTAGTCTCGTCTGCCCTACCCCTAGAGTGTTATATAAATCCGCGTAGGCGCGGAGGGGCGAGGCGGCCCGCGAGCCGAGGAGCAGGTGGATGTAACGCTCGCCGCCGCAGCTGAGGCTGGCCGGCGAAGCCGGCCAGCAAGCCGAAGCTGCGGTGGTGAGCGTTAAGCCATCTGCGACGGTAAGCTCGCGTGGGACCGCCGGAGCCTCGCAGCGCCGGAGCCGTGACGGAAACCATGCCTGCTCGCTTCAATTTAAACGTTTAGATGTGGCGTGTTTTTTCAAAAACATATCTTTGTTCTATGTAATTCGTAGCCATCAAAATCTACCAAGTTTTCGTAGAATCCTCATAACTTTGCTTCCTGGTGACGCATTTTGACGCTGTTTTTTGCTACGTTATTAATAATTAGGCTCCCCGAGACCGTCCGAGTCGAAATATACACGAAAACGCGAAAAAATTTTGCCCTCCCACCCGCCCTTTTACTAGTAAATAGGTAGACGAACCTGATTTTGACGATTTTTTTTTTAAGTTTTCATTGTTTTTAGAGATCATAGTCTTGACAGTATAGATGTAGTTCTGAAATATCGCGTTATTTTGTCATTTGACCTGCATTTGACGAAGTTTTCTATTTTTCAGAAGTTTTTTTGACTACGGTCTTACGATCTTAGTACGTTATTTTACTTTTGTAGTATTTTATTGCTTCTGTGCATCCCCCAGTTACAGGGACACAGAAGTTATCTGAAATCATAGAACTAAAATGGTCAGATGTTTTTTTTTTTTGGTTGGGCTATCATCAAATAACTTCTGTCAGACTTTTACTGACTAAAACCCACCCGTCCTTCAGTAGCCCGTATGCCAGGGGCTGTGGTATCCCTTTCAAACAAACCCGCACCCCTGGCA